>APFE030594402.1:20819-54052 GCA_000404065.3 Pinus taeda | reverse complement strand
CTGTGTTGCAGGCCTCTGCCCACAAGAACAATGGCAACCCCTGATCATGTAACATGGCTTTGGCAGCCCCTCCGATGGATCTGTTCTTCCTCTCCGCAACCCTGTTCTGCTGGGGGTTGTAAGGAACAGTGAACTCCCTCCTAATGCTTGCCTCCGCATAATAGTCAACAAAATCTCCAAGGGTGTACTCTCCCCCATTGTCCGACCTCAGGGACTTGATCTTCTGACCTGTCTGTGCCTCCACAAGAGCTCTAAACTCCTGAAATTGCTTGAAGACCTCACTCTTGGTCTTCAAGAAATAAATCCAGGTCCTCCTGGAGTGATCATCAATGAATAAAACATAGTACTCATATCCACTCAAGGAAACATGAAACATCTGACTGCTCACATCGGAATGAATCAAATCAAGTATCCCAATCACTTCGCTGTCACTGCTGGGAAAAGGGGGTTTGGCAAACTTGCCCGTCGCACATCCTCTGCAAGTATCAAAGTGATCAGTACTGAAATCTGGCACACCTGTTGTGATCTCCTGCAAGGTCCTCAAGGCTCCATGATACATATGCCCCATCCTCCGGTGCCAAATCTCACAGCTCAGAACTGCTAGCTCTGCTGTCGGTACTACTGCTCAATCCCAAAAGGGGCTGGAATGCAAACTTGTACACCTTTGCATGGCGTACACCTATCACTCTAGCTGAATCAGCTGGAGCGCCCCTAGGATACATCAACACATGTCCTCCCCTGAACAGTACCTCATATCCTATGTCCTCCAAAGCTGAGACAGATATGAGGTTCTTCCTCATCCCTGGCACATAAAGAACATCTGTCACCTTCAAGGGAGGTTTGGACTCCCTCTGAAATGTCAGTGTCCCCACACCGACTGCTTTAACAACTCTATCATCACCGAGTACTACCTCCATATCAGTGCCACTCTTTGAAAGCTCTGAGAAGTACTCACAGACTCCTGTCATATGACGTGAAGCCCCACTGTCCACATACCAGATACTGAAGATGCTCCGCTAATCGAGGGAAAAGCATACTCCCTCTGAACCTGTATGGCAGGTGATCCTGCACTAGAGGACTCACACATAGTGAACGCAAACTCCGATCAAAACGGCCTGCAAAGTCCTCAATCTCTGCTGAAGCTGCCAAACTCTGGTCCTTCCCCTTCTTCTTCTCTGGACACACAACTGCATAGTGTCCCATCTTTTGACAATTCCAACATTTCACCTTGGAATAGTCCTTCTGTGTGTTTACCTGTTTACCTTTACCTTTGCCTTTTCCCCCACCACTGCTTGTGGAAGCCTGCTTCTTCCCTTTGCCTTCCTTGCCTCCTGCTACTAGTGCTACATCCTCATCCTGCTCAACTGGCTTGACTGCCCCAAGCTGACCTTTCCTGATCTCTGTCTGAATGCAATCATCCCAAAACCTCTCCCATGTGGGAAGGGTTTCACGTGCACAAACCCCATCAGCAAAGTTCATCCATGAACGGGGGAGGCCATTTATTGCAATCCGCACCAACTCAGTGGGTGGAATGGCCTCTCCAATTGCTGCCAACTCATCTCTCACATTAGTAATCTTAGTGAGATATCCAGCTGCACTATCATTGCCCATCTTAATGTTCTTCAGCTTTTCCTTCATGACCATTTTCCGGTTCTCATTGGTACTCTAGTAGAGATTGGACAATGCTGTCCACATCTCATGGGCATTGCTCTTTCCTCTCACATGAGGAATGCAATGGTCTTTGATTCCGTCTATAATCAGCCTCTTACCCTTGTTGTTCTTTTTATTATAAGCAGTCAACTGAGTAGCATCAGTAGGCACAACAACAGGGGTCTGTGTGGTATGCACCATGATATCCCAGACTTCTGCCTCCTCAAAGATACTCTGCATTCTCTCCTTCCAAACGCTGTAATTTGTATGCCCATCCAACCTATCCTCCACCCTCAATCCCAATGACATCCTGCTGTTCTAAAACTGAAAAATAGCACTGCTGTAGTAAAGATAAAACCTGCTGTTTATGAAAAATCAGCTTGCTGGAATTTTCTGAGTGAAAAATCAGCGACTGTAATTTTTCTCTTTTGCTGTCCAAACTGCCCTTCAGCACTCAAGCTCTGATACCATGTAAAAATTTCTGTTTTCCTACCCCGGTTTTCAGTTTCACCTTATTTCTCCCATGTAGTTAAATGCCCTTTCCCATAACCATACATTCAACAAGCTGGAAAAAATAAATTTTGCTGAAAACACAAATTTTGGAAAATTTACAAAATGCTGGAAATTGCAGAAATAAAAATCAGCAGTAATAAACAGCCATTAAAACACATTAAAACACTGATATTTTTGGTCAACGTGACCCTGGAAAAACCCCCTACAACTCTTGGGGAAAACCAGTTTGAGAGCTCTTTTTTATTTCTGAAAAATGTCCTTTTACAGTAAGAGAAATATTTAGCAAAAATCAGCAAGCAAACTTTTACAACTTATCTCAGCCTTGTTGAAAAACTGCCCTGCTGAAACTTCGTTGTTGTTACTCCGCTGCTGATACTCCGCAGCTCACTGTCCAGAAATCTCCCTTGCTCTCTTGCTCTCTTTCTCCCAATCTGCTCATGAAAGAATGAATGATCTTTTCCTCATTTTCCTCCTTTAACCCAACTCTAAATGACTTTTGGGTGATCCCTAAATCCAATGGCTGAAATAGATTTAGATCAATGGCTGAGATTAAATGCTCATGTAAATCTCACTTTCTATTTTTAATTCACCCCACTTTAATAAAGACCCACTTAGTCATTTATTTCCAAAGTCACTTTTCCTTTCTAATTTTTCATTGACTTTATAAAAGTCACTTTTAAATTAGACTTAGTAACTTTATCACTTAAAGTCACTTTTAAATTAGATTTTAATTTTATAAAAATTATAAAGTCACTTTAGGAGAAAAATTAAAATCTTTTGGACACTTTTCCCTAGGCCAAAGATTAAAGCCTAAGGGAACCACTTGTCCTCCGGTACCAAATTTCAACATCAAGTACTTCCCACAGTTCTTCACAAATCACCCATATAGTCTATTGAGATATTTTTTCTTCACAAACTACCAAGAGAGTCCATTGATATGTTTTTTCATACCTTGGTCGGTATGGACAAGGACTAATAAAATCCTTGCTTCCTATTATTGGGTTTAGAAGGACAACAAAGTATGCATTCTCTAATGAACCTCAAATTTTTCTCTTGCATTATGAGTTATTACAAGTATCTTTGCAAATTGGGTGTGTTTTTTGCAACAACAGAATAACTGACAAATTGAGCCTTTCTTATATGTTGTATTTCTTTTTTAGGGATACAACTTACCCAATTTATAGTGTAATGCCCTAGGCACTGCATCAACTAATCAAAACATAATATCTTTCACATAAAATGTGCTTAATTTTATCATTATTAAAAACAAAACGAAGATAATGTTCCCAACATATTCACGTCTTATTCACATGAACATTCCTTGATCATACACATATTTTTCAATAACGGTACTCACATTATAACTCTTATTACATATATAATTAGCTCATTAATTGTTGTAATTCAAAGTCACGATAACATTTTCCACATCTAAACAATTCGTAATATACACTCGTGTCCTTTGAGGTTCTATTTAAGGTTTATACACACCCATATATGTCATAACCACGGCACAATGTTTACCTCATTATGCTTGCCAAAGGATTAATTGCAATTTCAAGGATTTAGTTTTAGGAACATAAGCCAAGATAGTTAGCAATGGCATAAGAACACCTTATTGAGTTTTTATTAAAGATTTTATTTAGAGCATCCGATAATGGTTCCCTTTGATTTCAATGCCTCATGTTATCATATAAGCCTTCGCTTCCTGAGATGAAATCCTAAAGTTCAAGCAAGACTTTGATTTACCTAAGAGGGAGGCCACTATCATTGCACCAACCATCTTTTGCATTTTAGACCAACTATCTTCTAGCTCAAGGGGGGCTTCTCTATAACAAGATTACTAGAAGTTATGCAACAAGGTCCAAGGTGAAATGAAGAGAAAGTTCAAGCAAAACAATTTTTTGTAAGTTGAAGAAAATAAGGTTGATGGATACACTAAAGACTAGTGTCTTTCCATTGGGCAATGAGGTTAAATCATGGCTCAAAAGGAATATTGTTCTATTAGGGAAAAGAGAAAAATATTGTTGTAAAGTACAAGTTATATAAGCTCTTTCCTTCTTGTGCCAAACTTCAAAGATTTATCGAGGGAGACTGCTAATCAAAATATACTCGAAAGGTTATGAAAATTATGCATATTGGGAAAGGATTAGAAATGCATACAACCAATATAGAGAAACATGCATCAATATAGAACATTCTAATGATAAACACAATAAAAGTGTGATGAACGTACCCAATTCATAATCATGACACTGAGATTTCATTCACATAAGAGAAGCATAAAGATTTGCAAGACTTCCATACCCATTAAGAAAATTGCTTATTCTTTCAATACATTTAAAAGATATTTGATTAAGCACCAATGTGTTTCTCCTTGATCCAACCATAAGGAATAGTGAATAGAGCAAAACCTAATGTAAGATTGATCTCCATCTTCACTTACAATAGAATAAGAATTTTTTTCTTAGATCCACCAATTTTTTAATAAATGCAATGGAATAAACTCTCCAACTACTTCATTACTAAAAGTAGCAATGATTTGTTGAGATCCTTTTTCTTCTCCAATAAGAATCAATAAAGCATTCTAGGAAAACAATGCCATATTGGACTTAATTAGCCAATTCCATGAGACAAGTCAATAAAAATAGAATAAGGGTGTTGGTTATCAACAATTTCCAAAACTAGGTAGTGTGAGATCTCCAAGTGAAACATTCCATGAATGAATGAATTTCATCTGTGACTCCTCAAAATTGATGGATTTATAGCTTTCCAAAGTGAGACGACATCCATAAAAGAATGTGCAATATCATGTAAAACCCTCAATAAATGGTACATGTGGCATCATGATTGAGATGTCCAATCAATACTAATGTTGTGGAGGTGGAAGAAGGCTCTAAATGTGGAAAGCTCTAACTTATGCATGAGTAATGTAACCAAGGAGCCCAATGACCAAGTCAAGACCCTTTGAAAGTGGACGTGTTGCTATACAAGATTTAATGATTTGAAAACTACCAGGGGTATTCCATTGGACAATTCATCACATCTCTGATAAATAAATTTATTGAACTTCAAAATCTATACTATGAGGGCAATTTTTTTCCTTAAATTTATAGAATTATTAACTCATTGTTTTCGTGTATGCGTGCAAAATATAAATATGCAAAAAATAGAGATTAAATGGAACAATCACTCACAAAATCACAATAAAACAAGATATGACCTAGGAAACCCTTTTAGGAGAAACCTTGGTTGGAGTGTGAGGCTTCTTTGCCCTTTCTTTCTCTAAATGGAAATGGATGCAAGTACAAATTAGTAAGACCTATGACTTGCTGGCTACTACATAACACAATTCCTCTTAGTTCAGTCTCTCTCCATCACTTTGAATGACTCTGCTTGTATATGGAACAAAATGCACTCAGATAGAATGAAACCCCTTCTCCTCCTAGGAGCTTAGGTATAATACAACCTGATAGTGTACTAGTGTTTAAGTTTGACTCAACTCTTAACTAGAGTTATAATATTGAATTTTTTAGAGCTTTTTTCATTACCTTGCTAACCCCTCTTCCATGAATATTGGGACTTGACATGGCACCCTCTCGAATCATGGTGGTCAACATAGAAAGGTCAAATTTTGGGTGCCATAAAGTTTGGATACAAACTTTGTATGAGGTCTTTCTTGTGCTTTTGGAAAGGTATAGGAGTTGATAATAACACTATCTTGCACTTAAGATGCAAAGTTTTACCCTAAAAAATGTCATTTAATGCCTCAAAATGGTTTCAAAAGGTTTTAAACCTCAATTTTCCACACTAGTTCACAAGGTAAAAATGATCCTGTGAGCTAGTTCCTCTAAATTATCCACTCGAAAAAGCATCAAGATGGATGGAAAATAATATAATGACTAATCTAGGTCATACCTCCCCATTTTTGGAGGCTTTTGGTGCCCAAAAGATTTTATTGAATGAGGTGAGGAAAATTTTCCTCTACTCTCAAGTGTACCATTTAGCCTCGTCTCGAAACTGTTCTTTCAAGCTAATTTTCCAAAGTTCATGTTGCCCCTATCTTGTAGCTTCAGACCTATTTTACAAAATTGTATCATTTGTTTTCCTTGCTTGAGCATCTAGTGCTAAGTCCTCTATAAAAGGGAGGACTTATTCATCTTCTTGATTTAATATGGAAGGCTAATAGAGTTTCAAATTTTCAACATTCACCATTGAGTAAAGCCATATGTATGGGAGTACAATGAGTCCATAGACATTATCTCCCACCTATTTTAGTGCCTCGAAGGAAATGTATTGTAGAGCCTTGATTTTCTTACCAAGAACCTTGAATGACTTCACTATTTGGCACTGATCATGCATAGCCTTGTACTTTTCTTGTGATCTCTTTAGTGTGTCCTACAATTGCATATGGATTTGCTTGATCTTTTCAACAAATTTCTCTACCCTTAAGACATCCCTAGTGAGATCCTCCCTCAATCTTCATTGCTATCCATGTGCAATGTCCAAAGGTGAAGGTGGCGAATATTCAAAACAAGTTCCAAATGGGGAATTACAATTTGAAGTGTGGACTTCTGTAGTGTTGTATATATACTGGATTTTCATCATAAGTCTTTGGGTGCTTATGATTGTAAACCCTCAAAAGTTGTACCAAAATATTGTTGAATACTGTTTTCCCATTTGTTTGTGGATGGAATGCTATAAACCTCTTCAACTTCGGATCCATCTTCTCCCAAAATGTAGTCCAAAATGCACTGAGAACTCTTGTGTTCCTATATGAAGTGACGCTCCTTGGTATCCCAAAGTGCACCTAGTCCTATCCAAAGAATAAGTTCACTGCTTCTTTCCCTTTGATGGTCTTTCTATAGGGCATAAAAACAAACATCTTGTTGAACCTGTCAACTACCACATATAGGTAGTCATTTCTCTTCTTGGTTGTTGGTAAACCTCTCACAAAATCCATGGTAATGCTTTCTCAAAGATGAGTGGGTATAGGAAAGGGATGGTATAAACCTTGGTTCCTATTACTAGCCTTATTTGTACAACAAAGCATGCATTTTCTTGTGAACCTAGCTACCTTTTATTGCATCTTGGGTTAGAATGCATACCTCTACAAGTTGGTCATTCTCTACCCAACACCAAAATGCTTTGCAACCTTAGAGGTGTGAGCCTCTTTGATCAACTATAGTTGCTCACATTTGGGAACAAGTAACTTATCTAACCTGTAGAGTGACCCATTTTGGAGATGGTAGTCAATTGTGTTGTCACTATCATGCACATGAATCTGCCTACCTTTGCATTGGCTAAAACACTTCATTGAAATCCTATCCTCTGTATATGCCTCTTTGTATGCCTCATGGGTGAAAGGCTCCATGCGTGTAATAGTTCCCAAAGTTTTGATATTTGATGTGGGTGGCCTTGAAAGCATTTCAACTAATGTGTTTATGTTTCCCTACTTATGCTTGATCAATAAATGAAACTACTATAGAAACCCCATCCAATTGTAATGCATGCTATGTTATAACTTGCTTTGGTCCTCCAGGTACTGTTGTGGCTAGTGATCAGTGTAGATCGTTGTCTCCTTTTCCATCAGATAACATTTCCACTTATTAACAACTTGTACTGGGGCATAGAATTCCTTGTCATATGTAGGGTAGTTAAGAACCACCCCATGAAATACTTTAGAATGGTAGCATACAAGACTTCCTCCCAATATCAAGGCTACATTGCATTTTTCTCCACTTCGAAGGGATGTTACAAGTTTGGTAACCTCAAAACTCGTGTTTGATTGATCTTCTGCTTTAACTCCTCAAAGGCCATTTGTTGACCCTTTCCCCACTGAAAAGTTTGACCACTCGCTATTATGGCATGGAGTGGTGCTAGAAGGCTATGAATTTCCTAACGTATTGTGTTTCCCCAATGAAATTCCTGACACTCGAAACATTATTAGGCACCAAACACTTCATGATGGCCTCCATCTTGGAAGGATCTATTTTCAATGCTCCACTTATCACATATTCCAAATTCATCAAAGACAACTGTGCAAACTCACACTTCTTGAGAATTTGCAGCCATGGTGCTTCTTCAATGTCTCTATCACCCACATAAAATGTGAGATATGCTCCTCTCAGGTAGCACTATATATCAATGTATCATTCAAACGAACAATAACAAATGAATATATAAAAGGGCACAGTATAGTATTCATTAACCTCATGAGCATCACTAATGCATTACATAGGCTAAACAAAATAACTAACCACTCATGGAAACCTTGTCTAGTTTTGAATGCGGTCTTCCTTAAATCTTCTTCTCTGACTCGAACACGGTGATATTGACTTTAAGTCCAGCTTGGTGAAGTATTTTACTCACTGGAGCTAGTCCAACATATTATCTATCCTTGATAGGTGGTACTTGTTCTTGAGCATAACATTTTTGACACCCTGTAATCAATACATATTTGGCAAGTCCTTCCTTTTTTGGCACAATTATGATGGGTGACCCACATGGCGAGGAACTTAGTCGAATGGCACCCTCTTCCAGTGGTTGCTTCTTCACTTTGTTTACTTCTATAACAAACTTCCTATACAACCTAATGTTTGGCAACAAAGAGTTCGACAACAACTGGATATAATTCTCCACTTCCCTTTGGCACCCTTTTAGGCTCTTGGAACACACCCTTGGAACCTTTTGCTTTGACCCACTTGATTACCCTTTCTTCTAGCCTATGTTTTCCAAGTATTGTGCCTATACACAAGCCTCATCCACCATTCTAGGTTTAAACATCACCACTTTTTGCCATTTATGACTGTGTATACCCCCTAGATATTTGAGGAGTGTGTCTAGGTTCTTTGGGGAGATACCCAACATTATTTCCATCTTCCTAAATTTTGCTTTGCACTCTTGTACACTTTTCTTGCCCATGCTTGGAGTAATGCTACTGGATCCACTAGTCCTATATATATTCGATAGGGTAGAACATTGATATTATGAGAGTTTTGAAATCCCACCACTTAGTCACTGGAAACTTTTCCTCCATTGTTAGGGTTTCCATGTGGCTTTCCCACCAGGTTAAGGAATGGCCCTCTAATTTTAGATAAACAAATGCAATTTTCTATTCTTCCTCTGTGTGATCAACACTAACATAAACCTCTAATTGTTGCAACTATTGATTTAACTTTAAATCGTCGATCTCACCTTAATATTGTTTGATGTTAACCTTCACTTCCATCATGAACAAGGATTGTGAATGTTTTACGACACTTGAACTGGGTTGCTCATTTTTGGGTTTTTTCTTAGACTCCCTCTTTGGTTCTTCTCGATCCTCTGATTTCCCATTTGATTTGACCTCTAAGTTGGAATAAACATCTTCTTAGATTCCCAAATTGTTTGTTACAACCGCCATAATGAGATTCATGTTACTATTCATATATGCAACCTATTCTTCCAACCTTGAGAACCTCTCCTCTACCACACATTGAGAGTTATTAATAGATTCATCAACCATGGTTGGGGTTTTATGACCTTTTACTTAAATCGATCCAGATCCCCTGCAACTTCCAAAAAAAATTCCAAAGAAATTATTTTTGATACCAATATGATCTGCAAACTGCCATGGATATTTCAGTGGATAGTTTGTCATAATTGATCTGATAAAGAAATTTACAAAACTTTGAAACTTATACTACGAGGGTTAAATTTTTCCTTAGATTTAAGGATTATTAAGTTTAGTTGTTTACTATGAATGCATGCAAAATATAAATATGCATAAATGAGAGAAAAAATAGAAAAATAACTCACAGAACCAGAATAACACAAGATATAACATGGGAAACTCTTTCAGAAGAAGACCCAACTAGAATGTGAGATTTCTATGCTCTCTCTTTATTTGAATGGAAATGGATGCAAGTAAAAAGGAGTAAGAATGGTGGCTAATGCATTTCTATAAAACACAAACCTTCTTAGTTTTCTCTCTTTATCCACTCTCAGCTATTTTGTTCATCTATGGAACAAAAAGCACTCAAATAGAGTTGAACCACTTTTCCTCCTAGTGGCCCGGTTATGACATGACTCGATAGCCTACTAGTAGTTAATTTTGACTCCAACTCTTAACTAGATTTACAATATTGACTCTTTTAGAGTCATCTTTATTATGATCATGTGGCTAGCCCATTTTCCATGAATAATGGGTGTTGGCGTGGCATCCTTTCGGATCATGGTGGTCAAAACATGAAGTTCAACTTCCTAGTGGTATAACTTTTGCATAAAGACTCCATTTGAGGTCTTTCTGTGCCATTGGAAAGACATTTGAGTGTATAATAGTGATATAGGGTGTTGGCGCTTTAAAGATAATTTTTTACCCCCAAAAAACACCATTTAATATCTCTAAATGCTTTTAGAAGATTTCATACCTCAAATCCACAAATTAGGTCCCATTGGTAAAAATGATCATGTGAAATGATTACTCCAATTTTTCCACTCTAAAAGCATCAAGGTGGATGAATTTTCCAATCCACATCATGTAATATGTCCTCCATAATAAAGGCTCTCACCAACTTTTTGTCTTCAAAATCTACACTAATCAATATATCCATGTTATAAAGGGACAACCCAACAAAATGAAGTAAATTTTTTCAAAAGTCAACAAATTCATGAGAACATGTGCGATATAGTGATGTAGATGTTATAACCACCTCCTTGTGTTAAGAAGACCTCAAATCGTTTGCAAACTTGAGAAATCATATAACCAAATCTATGAGAGTGAGTGGCTTCATTATTTAGTAATAAAAAATGCAACAAAGTGATGAATGCCTCAATATGTGTGCAAAGAAGTTAAACACTCTACTAGGAGGGGGGCTCCAACTCAAAAGTGGGAAGGACCTCCACAAAATTTGCATATTATAGTAACCATATATCAAGAGTAGGTGAAGCAACATGTCAACTTCAAAGAAATCCCTAATCTCAATATTAAGGCATAACCACCATCCGTAAGTGTGCCAAGTGACAGAGTGAATGTATGTATGTTTATTTTAAACGTGATTCACTTGTCCAATTAATTTTCAACCATGGTTTGTTAACTTTGAGGCATCTATGTTGTATCCACAGTACTCGAACTCCTATCAAGGGGTATGAATATACATGAAACCTACAAGTGGTGGTAATCAAGATTAAGACAAGTCAAACTATTATGATTGGTCTTGCCATAAGTTTACCCAATCACTAGAATAAATGTCTTACAAGAAAGATCATTAATTCTTGAGGTTTTCCCATCTAAATGTGATTTTGTAGCAGTTCTGCAATTCTGCAGCAGTCTGCTGATTTTGTAGTAGAGATTGCTGATTTCAAAACAATTGTGCAACCACTTTATAAAAGCACACTCAAGGGCAAAACGAGGCCCAAAAGCAAATCAAAATTAAAACACACCAATTATACCTAAGCACACCATTCAATCTATTCGACTGATCACAAACCTATTGAACTTCAACCAAATTAAAGATTGCAAGAAAAGGCATTTACATAAATAAACAACTGGAAAACTAAATGTGCGCAACCCTTACCTCGAGCGGGCCCAAACTCAGGGGTCTGTCTTGCGCCCAAAGCTCAGTTAGACAAAATAATTGAACATAGAGAAATATGCATCCACATACAATATGTATTATCAAAATTATAACAAAGTTTTACAATTGTTTTTAATCCATCGAAGTTCATACATATTTATAAGTATCAGGGGGAGGAATCTCGACCCCAACAATTAACAAACAGTATTCAAAGACTCTGCCTAATTTTCTAAATTCAGATCAGGAATAGTTACATATTGCTTGGCATAAAAAGCCCTGGCAACATATCAACTGATGCGTGCCACGACATCTAAATTGTTGGTTTAATAAATCTTCAAGACACAACGCTTTTCTTGGTTCGAACAGGATCAAGAGGAATAACGAACTGATTAGCTACAAGCAACAACCAAAAGAGATGCTGTTATTAATTTATAATGAGGATGCCAATGTCCTGGAGAGATGCTGGTTGGCTGCTCCACACTTTCAATACTTTTTCTATTCATACGTCTCATATCCAAACAATATAATGTATATATGTCTGCAGTCTCATTATTATAATATATATATGTCTGCAGTCTCGAATAATGAGAGTTAGTGAGTCCATCTCTCTCTTTCTCTATATATATATATACCAACCACTTTAACAAATTTCTAGCTTCCTCAATCAAAAGCCAATGAGATATGTTATACCTTAATAGCTTGTGGTAATCAGAGGATTTTAAACATTTGGAAAGGAAGAAGGTAAGAAGCTCAACACACCCCCTGCTGAGCTTGATGCATGTCCTCATGCATCACCTTCCTCTCCTTCAGGAACTCCCACATGTATGTTACTCCAGTAATAGGCTGGATGGCCAAATTCACTAAAGTATTATTAACCAAGGCACCGTTCAAATTCTTTCCAGTGTTTTTGCTCTTCTAACTCATCCCAATAAACAAGCGTCTGATAGTGCCTTGTAGGTACCAAAGGGTATCAAGGAATGACAATAGAACTCAACCTTGTTTAGTGCGAAGAAAAAATATGGGTAGCCCATCAGAAACCTTTACTGGAGGGATCACAAAATCCCATTCCATAAATTTTGAGCAATCAGTAAAACTTTACAAGTATCAACCCTAGACACTTCCTTGTATTCAGTCACAACCAGCCATTGGTTGTGTATAATGGTTGTTTCATCCCCTTTCTCCATCCTCAACTGATTAACACCGTTATGAGTCAATTCTATCAGAAGGTATTCCTCTCTAACTACAAGATTTGAAGCTTCCTCTACTGTTGGATAAAAACTCTAGGATTTCTTCCATTGCAATAAATTATTGATATAAGAAATAAGTGCTCGAAGATGAATATCCCATATAAATGGGTTCAGATTCCACCTCGAATTTGCAGGTAAAATAAAATTAAAAAGGTACGCCTCGCACAACAAATTTTGATAATAGTTGTCGACATACAGATACATGTCCAAAAAATCTCGAGGCTGTGAAATATGATAAGGTTGTCCTACTGTGATTTTTTGCAACTAAAAAATGATCCATCACCCATGTAAATAGATGAAATAAACCCGCGAAGGAGTTCAGGAAGTTAACCCTTGCATGGACAATTCAACTGTAGTATTCTTAAGCTCCTTTTCCTTTAGGGCCTATTCCTTCCACTTTTTGATTTCACTACCCCACTTAGTGTCTTGGTCCAACTACATGGTGAACCATCTTCTCTTAATTTTCTCGATTACTTGTTGATGAGTTTCTCTATCAATCACCCCTAAATCAAAGAATTCATCCCTTTGCCAGCTTAGAAGATCATGCTTAAGTTGTAAAAATGCGTAGGTGTTGGTTAAAATATCATCGAGGATAGCATTAATAATATGTTATGCCTTTGCCGCACATTCCTCGGGATATTGAGTGGCTTTGGCCTCAAGCCCCTTGGCTGCATCAATTTCTTTTAACAAAGCATCCATACTATGCAATTTTGGTTTGAGCCTATGTAATTTGGTTTTCAGCCTCTGTTTTGCAGTAGAAGCGGTTTATTTTGTTTCAACAACGTATTATAAGAAAGAGTACAAAAACTGAAGGGTTTGGGCATGACATACTTACCTTTTAATTTCTTCCCTTTGTCATCGACAATTCCAACATGAAATTGCATCTCCTCCTGCAATGGGCAATAGCCTTCACTGTATACTACACATGTCTCTCCTATATCCATGTACATGGGTCCAAAATATGGTCCGGTCTCTTCGTCGCCTATAATGTCAATAGGGTTTTCCTCACTTTGTTTGCCCTTTTCTTTTTGAACCACCTTGGTAAGGTACCGGTGTTTAAGGTTTGACGATGGAATGAAGTTCTTTCATTTAACTACCATTGTCTTTCTAAGAGGATGAACAAATGCCTGTGACTTCAAATTCCCACCTTGTGAAAATGTTCCCATATGAGCCCTATCCTGGTTAACTCATCCCTGACGATAATTCTGATAAGCCCTTGGTGGAACAAATCTAACTTAGGGTTCTTTCGCATATGGAGCACGACAACCATCTTATTTAAGCTCTTAAGAAGCAAATAAGGCATATTCATTTGATTTTACACCAGCTAGATGCATTAGAAATTAGAATGCATACATGATAATAGTAAATTTTACTGTAATGACCTTTGTACGTGACAAATTTTGGAATGAAATATACGACGTCTTTCCATACCGATTGTAGGAGCACTTTCCTAAATCCTTGTTTTAAGTTGGGAAATGATGTGAGGTCTTCTACAAAGGGGTGCCAACTTTCAGTCGGGATCTTGAGATTCTTATGCCATTTCTCACCGGTAGCCAGGAGCCCAGTGCTCGTGGCCAAGGTTTCTTTATTCATAGGAAGGTGATGGTGCAAACTAGGACCTTCTCCCCGTCAAAATTTTTAGTTGATTCCAACACAATCAGAGTGTCACAACCCTGAAATTTCTCCAGAAACAAATCCCATTTTGTGCGCACAAAGATATCCCAAACAACCAAATTATCTTTAACTATTTCAATGTTTTCAGGCTCATTCCTCACTATTGTTCCACCCATTTTCACTCTTATACACCTGTGCCTGTAGATACAATGTTATTGTATGTTATCGTGCCCCAAATGACTATAAAATGTGACTTTCCTTGGAATTAACTCAAACTCGAACCGTCAATTCGTCCGCATTAACACTCATTACTACCACTTGCTTCGAATCTCCAACCATTCTGATCACAATATTACCATTGGGTATTGCTGCCGCCGCTTGCTGCAAAATGATGCTACGAAATAATATGACTGGAAAATGATGTGATTGCTACAAAATGTGGGATATGAATATGATATGCCATGTAGTTTTATTATTAGGTTTAGAGGGTGGTGATAGTGGTAGGATATATCGAAATAATTGAGTTTATATGATGAGGTGTGGGTAACTTAGTTAGGGTACTATAACAAGTTGATACCTATGTTGAAATATGATACAAAGTATCATGTTAGGCATAGGTAGTTTGGCTATGGTAAATAACAGGGTATAGAAAATAACACAAGATGGGTCAAGGTGGGTTATTGGATAGGAAGTGGCATTTAAAATAAATTGACTAGGTGGGTAAAATGGATAGGAGAAGGGTTAGAACATGGAATGAATTAATAATAATAATCGTATTCTTTAGTAGAATAATTAAACATTTGGATTAATGTAGGTATATCTATCTCACAAACATTAAGAAATAAATCTAAGAAATAGTCAAGAGTACTTGGCTCGTGAATATAGGCATGCCATAAATTTGTCGCTCTCTGTTTTTACGACAAAATGCATTCTTGAGGGATAGTCTGAAAAAAATGATATCTATATATTCGCGTAAAATGAATTGTATTGATGTCAAGTGGCGCCGAGAGAAATCATGTCGTTAGTCTTTTATTTATTATTATTATAATTATTATTTTTTAAACTCTACTAGTCAAAGTTTCAATTTTCTAGTGTAAGCTTGTCCAATTGTACCCACTACGGTTTTCACAACTGTAAATATTTACTTCTAGTGATGCCAACCAAAATCTGGTTTCCGACATTATTAGTGATGATATCGCTTGGAAACCAAGTTTTTACTACAATTTTATTATTATTATTATTATTATCGATGAAACAAAAAATCAAGGAGTCATGGAGGAGAGTGGAATATCCACTCGCTCTATGACCTTCATGTCAGACTGTGTTACCAACCCCTGAATAAATTCATCTTTCGATTGAGGTTTCAGTTACAACTTTAATTGATGTCCATTTTCCATTAGTGGAGTTCGTGTTTCATCAATGGCATGAAGTTGTACAAATCCGTTATCGAACACACTCTCAATCTCATAAGGCCCAACCAACGCAAATAGAATTTATTTGCCTTGAATAGAATTGAATTGAACAAAATTTCCCAATCTCCCTCTTCAAATTTCCTTTTCTTTATAAACTTATCATGTCATTTTGCGCGTTGTTGTTGCATGAATGTCATCTAGTGAATGGAATCCAGTTAGATCTCATTGAGCTCATGAAGCTGATTTAATTGATGTTGTTGTGCTTCAGAAAGTTCCATTCCCACTAGTAAAGTAGTCCTCAATGTTTTGATCTCAAATTCAATACGGAGGAAATCTTGCTTTCCATACACAAGCTCATATGGAGTGAAACCTGTAGAGTTCCTCCAGGTGATTCTATAAGCCCACAAGGCTTCTGGAAGCTTCTCAACCCAATCCTTTTGATGTTGATGCACAATTATGGTCAAGATATTTTCCAATACCTTATTGGTAGCCTCAACCTATCCATTTTCCCGCGGATGGTAAGGGGTAGACATTCGATGCTTAATACTGAACTTTTCGGTGAGATTTTGAATAAGCTTGGAAGTGAATTGAGTTCCTTTGTCTATGAAAATTTATCGAGGCATGCCAAATTAAAAAAAATATTTCTTTATATAAGAAATCAACCACTCCCTATTCAGTTTCCTTTGGTAACGCATTTTCCTCCACCCACTTAGTTTCATAATCCGTACAAACTAGGATGTACATCTTTTATCTTGATGCTAGATTAATGGGTCCCACAAAATTGAGGGCCCACTTCTTAAAGGTTTCCAACATGATCTGAGGATAAAGTGGCATCTTATCGGACTCTATTAGTTGGACCATTATTTTAGTGATTTGTCGTAGCTCCTAACATATTTCTTGGCATCCCGAAAAATGGTCGGCCATCAATACCCTTGTCACAAATTTTGATTTGTAGTCCTTTTATCTGCGAAGTGTCCTCCAAAAGGATCATCATGAAAAGCCTTTAAAATATCATAAATCTCATCCTCCTAGACACACTTCCTGACCACCTAATCAGGCCTATAAATATCCATGAATCCAAGATATTTAACATTATCTCTTACAAATTTCTATCACTCTTTAGGCAACAAATGGTGTGGAAGCCTTGTTGCAGCCAAATAGTTAGCAATATCTGTGAACCAAGGTACTTTAGTAGACAAGGGGAACAAGTTCTTGTTAGGAAAAAAATATTCTATAGAATCAAACTTATCTTCATTATGAAGTCTTAATAAAAAGTCGACAACAACATTTTATTTTCCAAGTTTATCTATAATTGTAATGTCAAATTCTTGTAGAAGAAGAAACAATCTGGTCACTCGACCATGAGTAATAGGTTTGTTCATAAAATATCGAATGGCTGAATGATCAATGTGCAAAAACATAGGGTATCCAATGAGGTAATTAATGTTGAAAAATGTAACTAGGTTCAGTCTTCATAAAATGTATTTATCAAAATAAGTTTTATTATTGTTACAATGACTTATTAAAGCATGGGTTTCATGCTTGGGTCATCATTTTATTAGTCAAAGTCCCCATTGAGGACTCCTAGGATTAATAAAGAGTCAATAGAGTCATTGTATATTTTATGAGACCCTTCTTGGGCTGTTGAACGATGCAAGAAGAATAATTTTTGAGTCAAAAATAAATTATGTAACCTCCACACCAAGTCGTCCTCAAGGAAGGAAATTCAACCTCATTGGAAGGCTATATATATAAGGCAGTTCCACTTCATTTGGTCAAATCACTCTCTCAAGCAATGTTCGATCTTTGGAAGCTAGAAGATGGGAAGAAGTGAGAAGTTGAAGAAGGGTCCAAAAGGAGTGCAAGTTTGGTCAAGGATGAAGGGAAGAAGAAAATCAAAATTTTGGTGCCTCTCTCTCTCTCTCATGTGGGCTGGTTTAGGAGATCGAAGTCTCCTAGTCATGGTCTAAGTTGCGGCTGATGTTGGAAGTTTCCAAGTAAAAGTTGTTAGGGTCAAAGTGCTGCTACTGCTAGGTCGAAGGTTGGATCGAAGAAGGAGAGACTGGCTTGGTGTGGAGGATGTCTTTGTCTAGGTAAAAGAGTCTCAAGGAAAACTGTTGAAGGAAGAGATTTTGACTAGGTTTTCCCCTAGATAGGGGTTTTGCCTACATCTTGTATCTTGTGTTTTCGTGATCTTCATGCACACATAAATTGGTAATTGCTTGATGAAAGATAATATAAAAAATAAGTAAAAGAAGGCAACATAATTCACAAGTAATTATCAAAAAAGAGAAATATAACCCTAATCCTACTAGCATTGACTTCTCAACAATGAAGAAATTTGTTGACAACGTGAACTACAACAAGGAATTATTTTTTAGTGATGGTATAATTTAATTCAACTGGGGTTAGATTCTCACTGATGTAGTAAATGGCATACAGTTTTTTATTTTATTTTGTCTCAATAAAACCACAATGGTTGTGTCTGAAGCATCAATGTGGATATGAAAAGGTAAAATCCAATTAGGGCCTCGAAGGATAGGAGCAGTGGACAAATTTTGTTTAAGCATATCAAAGGCTTATTTGCATTTCTCACTCCAGGAAATATTTTGCAGCCTTATTCAAAAGATGGAAAACAGGAGATGCTACCTTAGTGAAATTTTCTATAAATCTACAATAGTACCCTGCACAACACAAAAATTTGCAAACATCCTTTTGTGTAGTGGGGGTAGCAAGCTTTAGGATAACTTTTATCTTAGCAGGGTCCACTATGATTCCTTCACATGAAACATGGTGTCCTAATATGATCCCCTGATTAAGAAGCATCTAACACTTTTCATTACTAAGGGAGATGTTGGTTTCTTGATAACAAACCAACACTTTTTATATATTTTTAAAGCTTCTTCAAATGTGTCTCCATAGACAGTAAAGTCATCCATTTAAATTTCGACACAAATCATGGGTAAAGTCTAAGAATATACAAAGAAAAACTTGCTGGAAGGTAGCCGGAGCATTACACAACCCAAACGAAAGTACTCGGTATGCATATGTACCCCATGGGAAAGTGAATGTAGTCTTTTCTTGGTTTTCAAGGGCCACTTGAATATGGTTGTAGCCACTAAACCCATCCAGAAAAGAGAAAAAATTCTTCCCAGCCAGGGTTACCAGGACTTGGTCGATAAAGGGTAATGGAAAATAATATTTTAAAGTAGCCTTATTTAAGTCGTGATAGTCAACACATATTTTCCATTTTCCACTTTTCTCAGGAACAATTACCAAAGTGAAAACCCATTTACTATCAGAAGTATGATAGATAAAGTTAGCATTTAGCAGTTTTTGCAACTCTTCTTTCACAATGTCCTTCAGAGTAGGACTCTTGCTCTAAGGCTGTTTAATATTTCAGGTATCCTCTCTTAAATAAATATGATGAGTGCACATGTTAGGAGAGATACCATATATACCATTGTAGTCTTGGGAAAAAGCATTGTTGTTTTCCCGAAGTACTTCTATCAATTTCTTTTGTTGGGAAGGTTCTAAATGGGCATTGATATTAAGAGTTTTTCCAGGATAGATTTCATTGGCCTAGTTCTAGTCATAAATATATAATGAGGTCATGGATCTAACTATTGTACCAACTCAGTGGGTGAATAAGTTTCTTGAAAATGTTGTTCCAAGATTTGACTATATGGTGAAAGGCAACCATCATGAGGATTGGTTATAATAGTGTATATCAAGTCATTCTCAATATCTTCCTTAAAAATGATGTCCTGTTCAAGAGTTAGGAGAGGTCGAGTAAGTTCCTCATCACTATCCTCAAACTATAAAGGATTTTCAAATTCCAATGAAGGCGTAGCCAGTGGGTACAATGTAAGCTTCTTAGTGGAGCCTCCATGTGAAACAATCATATTCCCTGACTTGTAACTAATATAGGTTTCCATTGTGGCTAACCAAGGTCTTCCTAGTATTAATGGATAACCCCCAAGATTGGTGTTTGGTTAGGGGATTATAAAATCAGCTGGGTATTCCCGTGAATTTATGGAGAATATTATGTATTCCACCACTCCTTCTAGTTTGATAGTAGAATGATCAACCAATTGGAGGATGGCGGGAGTTGATATAAGGCCTGATAAGTTAAACGTATCCATAGTTTCTTTGGTCATTACATTGATAGCTACACCTAGGTCGATTAGGGTATTTTCTATAGGGAGGTTACTAATCTTAACTGTCACGATAGGGCTACTTGGGTCTCCATATTTTTCTATAACCACCTTTCTAGACATTAAGTCAGATAATTTCCCTATGACTTGAACAGTCTTAGGGTCCTTCCTTTTCCTTCTTGTTTTCTTCTTACCATACTGCTTTTGCATATATAAGAACATCCCTAACAACTTGGAGTAATGGGATTTTTACACATAAATTCTTCAACTCCCTTAGAAAATCAAATTCAGGTTGTACAGGGGTTTTTTCCAAACTTAATCTCTCAAGAAAAAGAATAGGTTCCTTTTCAAGGGATTGTTTAGTGGGTGTATCTTGAATTGTAGGAGGAGGCAGTCCTAGTTCTAGAGAGGTGTCCTCATCATCTTGTTCTTAAATGATAAGATAGGTTTGATTTTGGAGCAACTTTCCAGAACGCAAATGAATGTTTCCACAGTATCGATGAAAAATTATATGTAGGGAAAAAGGATAACTCAACATTGTAGGTGGCCCAAACTACTTTATTATTTGGGTTAGGCATGGGTTGAGCCGGTAGTTGAGGTCTTTGTTGAGTTTGATATTGAGTGGGTTGATTTGAAGGTATTTGAAGATGTTGTGGAGAATTATGAGGTGGTGTTTGTGATGTCATATTCGCATAGGAAGAGGGTCCTATCTACCCTGAAACCCACCCTTGGATTTGTATCTAAGATGGCCATTGTGGCTAAGGCATAGAAGGGTACCAACCAAAGGCTGGAGGAGGAGGAGGATATAAAGATGATTTCTGAGGCCTATTTCTGGATGGTCAAGGGGGCCAAGGTTTATTTTGGGCCACAAATTAGATTTGGTTTTTTCCTTCACTGGCCTTTTGAAATATACTTTTAAGCTTGGGAAGTGAAAGGAATTCTTGGGTTGAATGCTTCTGCTCACAATTTTTTCATGTCTCGACATTATTTAATGGGAATTATCATATAAGATGATTCTTGCAACATTTAGAGCAGAATATAGAAAGTTCCAAGTTAGATTTCTCCTTCTTCTTAGCCTGAAAAACATTTAGTTGGGAGCTTAGTGTGCTAAGGATGTCAGTTTTGAAAATTTCCAATAAATTACGTAACTCAGCTTCTGTCACCCCTACTCCACTAAATTTATTACCTCTGGAAGTCACATCCATAGAACTTTGATTATATTTTGAACTTCCTCTGGAATATATTGTGCATAACTCACAAATATTATCATAAATCAATTGAGAGACATCACTTGCCCCAATAAGGTTTAGGTTTTCAAGGTAGTCTTCCCATATCCCTTTAGGAAAGAGGATACACAAGGTGTCGGGATCTAGGGAGTTCTAATTTTACCTTTGTAAGGTATATTATAGTTGTTCCACATTATATTCCAAACTTTCATCATTGGCATGGGACATCTTGAAGATTTCTTCCTTAATATCTCATAATTTAGAATAGTCTTGATATTTCTTCAAGAATGTCTTCTTCATGTCAGCCCATGTCCAAATGGAATTTCCTCCAAGTCCCATGGGCCAACGAAGTGTTGAATCTTTTAAAGTTTCACAAAATAACTTCAATTTTTGTGCATTTGTGGAGTAGTCGTAACTACGACAAAGTCCATCAAACTTAAAAATAAATGTGTCAAGGTCTTCCTTAGAAAGGCCATCGAAGTTGGGTAGGGAAAAGAGAGGATTTTTCTTCATTTTCACCATCACATCAAGATCTTAGATGGAGAAATAAAAAGTAACAAGACCTTGTGGTCCATTTACATCTTCGCCCGACATCTTCTCCCAATTTGAAGTTTTAGGGGTTTGGATTTTGTTAGATGTGAAAGAAATTTATGTTCCTTTGTGAAATAAAGTTCCTTCCCCTATTGGTTCCCTACCTTTAAATGGTTTCCCTACCACACTATTTTGTGTAAAAGGCCCCCTCTCATGTTTCCCTCCTTTCTTTGTTAGAGATTTAGTATGAGTGGCTTATACTGTACCACATATTGAGGTATTTATGGATATTTTCCTTCTTCTAGCTATGTTTTTCTACTTATACTAAAATGAATCTAGATACAAGGCATTCAATATTTAGGTTACTAAACAGGGAAATTAACCATCTCCCTTTAGTTGATTCTACTCCTAGTGTCATTTTCCATTTGATAAGAATTCTTAGTCCTTTGAGCGCCTCCCCAACAATGACGCAAAAAATGATGGAGTGAATGTATGTATGTTTATTTTAAAAGTGATTCACTTGTCTAGTTAATTTTCAACTAGGGTTTGTTAACTTATGAGGCCTCTATTCTATATGCACAATACCAGAAATCCTATGAAGGAGTATGAATATACATGAAACCTACAAGTGGTGGTAATCAAAGTCAAGGTAGGTCAAACTATTATTATTTGTTTAGCCATAAGTTTACCTAATTACTAGAGTAAAGGTATTATAAGCAAGATAATCAATTCTTGAGGCTTTCTTATCTAAATATAATTTTGTAGTTGTTCTGCAATTTTGCGGCAGTATGCTGGTTTCGCGGCAATTGTGCAACTACTTTATAAAATCACAATCAAGGACAAAACAAGGCCCAAAATCACACTTGTTATAGATATGATTAGAAAATATATGATAATAGAAATATACCCAAAAATAACAAGATCGAAATATATAGAAATCCTTCTCTTTATTAATCAAACCCTTGAGGTAGGGCAGCATCGTACGTTCACTCCTTAAGGAAGGAGAAAACTCCACAAGCCATATGCTTGTTCATACAATATTCCTTGATATCTCTTAATGGGGAGTCTCTAGCCTCTATATAGACCTCATACATATAGTACCATGGGTCATTACCATGGTTCTCTCAATACCATCTATCTAATACAATGGGATTATTACATTATTGCTAACTACTTGTGGCCCCTTACATGATACAGGTTAACCACTTTATTTATTACTATGGCCCATCCCATTATTACATTATTCCCTTGGGTATGTCCCTATGTACCCCATACTATCCCCCAAGGTATACTACATTCCTAGTATACCTAGGGGGGATAGTATGGGGTACAGAGGGATGTACCTCCCTCTATACCCCATACTATCCCCCCTGGATATACTAGGAATGTAGTATATCTTGGGGGATAGCATGGGGTATAGAGGGACGTACCCAAGGGAATAATGTAATAATGGGATGGGCCATAGTAATAAATAAAGTGGTTAACCCGTATCATGTAAGGGACCACAAGTAGTTAGCAATAATGTAATAAGCCCATTGTATTAGATAGATGGTATTGAGGGAACCATGGCAATGACCCATGGCATATTGTATGTATGAGGCCTATATAGAGGCTAGAGACTCCCATTGAGAGATGTCAAGGAATATTGTATGAACAGGCATATGGCTTGTAGAGTGTTCTCCTTTCTTAAGGAGTGAATGTATGGTGTTGCCCTACCTCAAGGGTTTGATCAATAAAGAGAAGCATTTCTATCTATTTCAATCTTGTTATTTATGGGTATATTTCTATTATCATATATTTTCTGATCAGATCTATAACAAGTGGTATCAGAGCACTTTTTGGGCAAAGCGGAGAATTTATATTTTTATTTTTTGGAGGAATTTTTTGAGGCGGTGAGTTTGCAGATTAGATCTGTATGTTCTGGTGCAAAATTTGTAGAATCTAATTGCAGATCTAGGTTGTTTGCGAAAAACACCCAATTAAAAAAAAAAATCGACTGAATAAGACTCTGGATGAGGGAGATATCACTGATTTAAAAATTAGCTGTGTTGCAGACATTTTTCGGGGCGACGAGTTTGCAGATTAGATCTGTACGTTTTGGTGCAAAATTTGCATAATATAATTGTAGATTAGGTTTTTTGCAAAAAAATACCCAATTTGAAAAAACAAATTGGCCGAATCGGAATCTGGATGAGGGAGATATCATTGATTTAATAATCAGTTGTGTTGCAGATAGTTTTCAAGGCGACGAGTTTGTAGATCAGATCTGTATGTTCTGGTGAAAAACTTGTAGAATCGAATCGCAGATATGGGTTCTTTGTGAAAAAATGCCCAACTAAAAAAAAATGGTTGAATCGGAGTATGGACGAGGGAGATATCGCTGATTTAAAATCAGCTATTTTTTCAGAAATTTTTGTGACAGTGCGACAGTTGCAGCACGAATATGATATTACAGTGCCTAGATCAGGATTTCTATCACATGGGAAGAGGCAGAATGGTTGTTCCATTTTTGAAAACAGGTTATAATAGGGATCCTAAGCAATATTGACTAAATTGTGCCATTTCAAATTTTCGCCAAGTAAGTGATTTGTTTTCAAAACCCTCCTCATGGCGGTTCTATATTTTATAGGAAAAGATAATGGTTCTACTATTGAAGAATTCATAGAAAAATAAAAGTCAGTATGGGAAAAAAAAGTGGAAAAGGTTCATTATGGCTTAGTATGAGAGATAAGGCTGCCTAATGGTTTAGATCAGTTGAGAGCAAGAAGCTGTACAACTTTTCAGATGAAGAATTTTAAAAAATCCTTTTAGACAAATGGTCTCATGCTAGAAAACAAGAGAATGAGACATGTAAGGGGTTATTTTCTACTGGTATCTCCTTATTGAAGGTTCATGGATGTATTAAGAAGGAGAATATCATTGTGTCTATAAATCCTAGCTGCAAGCATAATTTTATCAATGTTAATTTGGCAAAAAAATTGCAAGATCCAACAAAACACATTGAAAACACATAGGTTGATAATGAAGATGTTCAAGTTGATAAAGCTTTGAAGCTTTCTATGGATAAGTATGTGTTGCATTGTGATTTTTATACTTCATATTTGGATAACATGGATGTTGTTTTGGGATATCCTTGGATGGAATATGTGGGTGCTATCAATATTGATGTGCAGTAGAAATTCCTGAAGCTCTGGTATAAAAAGAAGAAAATTACATTGCAGGATATTTCCTTCAATAAACAGGTAGAGTCCAAGGAGGCTGAAGCATAAGATGTTCCAGGGACTGACATATCAGATGATGAGCCCTTGATGATCAACAACCAAACACAAACATCAAACCAGGTACTAGAAAAATAGGTAGAGTCCAAGGAGGCTGAAACAGAAAATGTTACAGGTATAGATATAATAGATGAGAAATATGTGGTTGAAGTAATATTGGAAGATAATCAAGAACAACAGACGCCACATGTACTAGATACCAACCAGGCTCCATTAGGTGGTGAATTAAAGAAAGATACACTGTTGGTTAAAACTTCAGCATATCACCACCCACATCACCCCACAAGAAATCAACCAACACGATGGCAACAAATTATCCACAAGGACAAAAAACCCCGCATGACAAATAGAGAGGGGCGACGATCCACTTGCTACACATCAACAAAGAAGAGTCGCCGAGATCAACTTCCATCTCAAGCGAGCGAGGCACTGGCTAGATTGAGTTTTCACCTTTCTCTTGGATGGCTAGATGCACGTGCATGGTACGGGTGGACTACTCTTTTGCGTAGATCTTATTATTTGTGTTCTTCTTATGTTTCCGGGATGAAACATGTTTAAGGGGGGATAGTATGGGGTACAGAGGGACATACCTAAGGGAATAATGTAATAATGGGATGGACCATAGTAATAAATAAAGTGGCTAACCCGTATCATGTAAGGGACCACAAGTAGCTAGAAATAATGTAATAAGCCCATTGTATTAGATATATGCTATTGAGGGAACCATGGTAATGACCCATGGTATTGTATGTATGAGGCCTATATAGAGGCTAGAGACTCCCTATTGAGAGATGCTGAGGAATATTGTATGAACAAGCATATGGCTCGTGGAGTGTTCTCCTTCCTTAAGGAGTGAATGTATGGTGTTGCCCTATCTCAAGGGTTTGATCAATAAAGAAGCATTTCTATCTATATTCAGATCTTGTTATTTTTGGTGATTATTTACAGTTATTGGGTATATTGGTATTCTTTCATATATTTCTGGGTCAGATCTATAATAGATAGTGATGCAACTAGGCGAGACGCCTTGGGAACTAGATTAGAGGCTGAAATATACAATCTGCGAAGCCAACATGAGTTTGACAGATGGACAACATCGTGAATGGTTTGTGGCTTTGCTACTACCACACTTGAAGAGTGCATTGCCGCAGCAGAAGATAACAACTCAGGCAAAGGCCTTGGAGATTTCCATGAGACTCCAATGCAAGATCCTAATCTAGGAGTTCAGTAGATGCATGCGCAGCTGAAGAACCTATGCCTTGAGATGCAAAGTCTGAAGCAGGACATGATGGTTCGGCCAGAGTTACACGAGGAGGTATGGTGCTTGAAATGCAAGAGTCAGGGTCATGACAAAGACCATTGCCCTATCTTTGAAAATTACCTTGTAGGAGAAGGATCGATGCCTTTAAGGCTAGAATCTCAATCAGGACCTAGCACGGGGCCTGCCTTATGGTGCACTGTCTGTCAGGTAGCTGGAAAACATGCCATGGATAACAGTCACTTGCTACAGAAGTCACAACAACTTCTCTGCAACTTTTATAGGTTGGTAGGACATGATGAGCATACTTGTAGGAGTTATAAATTGATGATGGATAGAACTCGCGCCTACAGGGTTCAGGCTGAAACGTGACCCCTTGACCAGAATGCAGGGATGCCATGGATAAGATTTCAGAGGCACGGACGAGGCCGAGGCGAAGAAAGACCCAGTAGAGGTTGAGGACAGTTGATTTTCTACAATTGCGGAGGAACAGAACACTATGCCAGCTATTGCACTAATCCAACGCATTTGTTGTGCAAGTATTGCATGCTATTTGATAATGAAACAGAAGATTGTTCTACACTGATATCTAGGATATGTGACAATGGGGCGCCACCACTTCCTTCGACTCAAAACCTGCAGATGATGAGATTTGAGTCGCGCGAGGAAGATCCAAATGTAAATATAGTACTCAGAAGTGGAACTGCGATAGGAGATGACAAAGGGAAAAAACCAAAAGATAGTACATGGGTTCGCAAAGCCCTGACAAAAGAGGTTGAGTTCGATTTGGAGCACGCTCGTGAAACCTTCATGGAAGATAAGAAGAGCTTCGCTGAGGCCTCCACCTCAGGAAGTAAGGATAAGCCTGAGCCCGAGATGGACCCCTCTATGCTCACAACTTTCATGGAAACTTGTATGAAGTTACTGCGCGATAGTAAGGTTGAGAAAGGATTATAAGAACTCATCAATAGATGTGCTGGTACTGCGCCAGGTGAGCCGCACGTAGTATGAAAGATTGGCAAGCATAAAACAAGGACGAGATGGGAGATGAGACTGACTGCACAAGTAGGAGAGTATGAATTTGATTAGGTCATTTTAGACTCGGGGTCAGATGCAAATGTCCTACCAAAACAAACTTGGGAGCAAATGGGGAGACCTGCATTGTAATGGTCTTCGATTCAGCTAAGGATGGCAAATCAACAGAAAATCATCCCCATGGGGTGGCTTCAAGGGGTGACCATGGATATTGAGGGAGCAAGCGCACTGGACGATTTTGAAGTAATAGAGATAGTGGATGACAACAATCCCTACCCTGCACTCCTGGGAATTTACTAGGCTACTGATATGAATGGGGTAATCAATCTGAAGAAGAAAAATATGATATTTGAGAATAAATCACTACGCATAATAATACCCCTTGATCCTACTGAAGGACCGTGCTATACCGAGCCTATCCATGATTATGAGAGTGATGATGACCTCGACTGTATCTATAAGATAACAACACGAGACCAAGATGGGGTGAATCCCACCATGAATGGATGGATCACATGGGATTGCGAGAGTTCCTGCACTTCAGACTCTGACAAAGAAATAGAACTCTGGCAAAATCGGTGACATGAAGTAACTACGCTGAATTGCAACATGATGACTTGATCGCTGGGCTGTATCAAAGATAAGAAACCTGCCTACTTATGATGGTCTAAATGAGGTAGATATATTTTTGGATGTGTTTGAAAGGGAGGTACCAGAAAAGCAGCACTTCTAGGCCTTGGACTAGGCACTGCATGCTACGCCCGCAAGATGGTGTTGTATGCACAAGGGAAGCTTTGTGTAGAAATTTTGAATAATATGACACTTATTCACAGAGATTATCCTGATTATAAACTATTTTTAGAATGCATGCATAATACATAACCTCCTCTACGTTGATCATCAATTTGCGGAATTAAAGAAACAATTGCATGCACACATTGAAGCATCAAATACACATATCAACACAGTATGTATTGGGGAAAGCATACAGCTGAAAACCCCTCAACTATCTATATATTATATTGATTGAGAACATGTAACAATACATAGTACAATACTCCTCGCAAGTACTCAGAACTTTCTCCACCTGTTACACACAAACTAGCTCAGATCTGAATCAATCACAGGTTCAAATCTTCTTCGCTGCTTTCTTGCCTCCACTGCGCAATCATGTTTAGAATAGATGAGAATGGCTGATCCAAACTCGTATTTCCCTTGTGTTGCACTACACAATCCTCATTGGCAATCTCAATCCACTGATTGTGCAAATCTCATGCACAACTATAATCACAACTGACAGTTGTCTTGCCCTTTCACTCATCCCTGACACTTGTCTCCACTGAATTGTCCATGCACTGAGTTAACTGATGTATTCTTTAGTTGATTTATAATTTAATAATTAGTGAATTAATTAATAATTAATTCACAGCACTCATCACTAGTGTATTTGTCAGTTAGACTAGATACAACTAGTTCAACTAAGTCAAATTGAACACAACTCCATCAACTCCTCAATCAACTCCACCAAACTCAATCACTTGGGTTCTAACTGAAGTCTATCATGCAATAACTCAACTAACCCATAGAAAAAGCGTATTTCCTTCTGGCAGTTGCATGTGGCACATCCGTAGCTCGAACTGAAGTGTTGTAAGAGGATAAGATAATGTTTATAGCCCAAATATTATTAAGAGCTAATAATATTCAATTGTTCTATTTTTAGACTAGCAGTCCAAAAAAAAACTCCGCCCATATGTCTAAAAATAGAGGTCCATCTATTTTTACCAACATGACCAATCATCCATAAATAGCATCCTGCAACTCATAGACCATGATCCATATGTCTAAGAATAGACATAGTCTAAAAATAGACTTTGCGCCAAAAATAGTCCGCGGGCCCACTTAGTGAAGGCGACTTCTTTTCACTAAGCTCCATCATCTTGTTGCATTTTTAACACTCCCTCTCAACAAGATATGGATTATCTGCAACCCCTATCTTGCCTCTTTGGTATTCGAATTTTCTCCTGGTGAGCGCCTTCATCAAGATATTAGCATCCTGATCCTCTGTGGGAATGTATGAAAGTAACATGATTCTCCACTACACACAATCTCTGATATGATGGTACTTGATGTCGATGTGCTTGGATCTATCATGAACTACTATATTAGCTGAGAGTTTAATGCAAATCTGGTTATCACAATAAATCACAGTAGGCTCCAAGTGTGACCCAAACAACCTGACCAGGATCTTCCTCATCCATATAGCCTCACATGCAGCCAAACTTGCTGCCATATACTCGGCCTCTGCTTAACTGAGTGCCACGGATCTCTGCTTCCTGTTATACCAAGAAATTGATGTCGACCTGATACTGAAGATCCCTCCAGATGTGCTCTTTCTATATGTTGGGCTCCCTGCCCAATCTGCATCCGTGAAGCCACATAGCTTCACCTCATCCTCCTGTCTGTACCATAATCCATATCCTGATGTGCCTCTAAGATAATGCAATACATGCTTTCCTGCCTTATTGAAGAGCTTGGTTGGCTTAACCATAGCTTGTGAAAGTTAGTTAACAACATAGCATATATCAGGTCGTGTATTGACCAAATACATAAGCGACCCCACCAACTGTCGATAAACAGTGGCATCCACCACCTCCACTGAAGTAGCATCATCCTTCCTCCAACCTCCAGGAAGAGGAGTATCAACATGCTTACAGCCATGCATGTTGAACTTCTCCAGTATCTCCCGGGCATACTTACCCTGAGAAACAAATAGTCCATCACTGCGCTGCCAAATTACCAATTCCGGGAAATAATGAAGGAGGCCCAAGTCCTTCATCTCAAACTCTCTAGCAAGATCCTCCTTGCATGAAAGTATCAAAAGATCATCTCCCGTCAAAATCAAATCATCTACATAAAGTACAATGATCAGCAACTTACCCTCCACCACAATCTAGTATAGGTTAGGATCTGCCTCAATCTTGGAGAATCCAAGTCTGGTGAAATAACTGTCTATCCATGTGTACCAAGCACGAGGTGCTTGTTTCAACCCATACAACACTCTCTTGAGCCTGCCCAGATGCAACTCGCTACTGAAGATCTTGAAACCTTCAGAATACTCCATGTACACCTCCTCCTCAATGACTCCATTGAGGAATGCAGTCTTCACATCCATCTGATGGATGTGCCACCCCATCTGCACTGAGAGAGCAAGAATCATCCATATGGAAGAATACCTTGTGGAAGGTGCAAAGGTCTCCTCATAATTGATCCCCTCTATCTGTGGGAAGCCTCAGGCAACAAATCTTGCCTTGTACTTCTCCACACTCTAGTCAGCTGCCTGCTTCACTTTGTAGATCCATCTCGAACCCACCACTGATTTCCCCTCCGGTCTTGGGACAATATCCCATGCACTGTTTCTGACAATCGAATCATACTCTTCCACCATGGCATCTACCCATGCGGGATCCTCCACAGCTTCCTCGAAAGACGATGGATTAGTCACAACACATTTGCTCACAAGATCCATGTATCCAGTGTACCGATCAGGTGACTGTCTCTGTCTGCATTGTGCTGTAGGTGGTCCTACAACCTTCTCTGCATCTTGAGCCAGTCGCTCAGCTTCTGTAGTGCGCTTTTGCCCTCTGATGGTTAGCGCTGCATGAGTGGTCTCTTCCACTCCATGAACTTCATCTTGTGGCTGATCCACATCCTGAAGCTCATCCTTAGGAACTAATAGCTCCTCATCTACATGCAAGTGTGGCTCTCTCTCAAGCAAACACTTCATGGCTTTCTCCTCCTGAAATTTGATATCTCATCACACAACAGTCTTGCGATTGTCTGGAAAATACACACAATAGTTGTGGGGTGTATCATTGTACCCCACAAATATCCCAACCTCTGCGGTCGACTCCAGCTTCTTCTTGGCATCCTTCATCACATGCATGTAAGCAGAAGAACCAAAAATCCTCAAATGGGAAATATCAGGCCTCTTACTAGAATAAGCCTCCCCGGGTGTACTCATGCCAAGTATCTTATGAGGACAACGGTTCTGCACATATACTGCAGTATTGCATGCCTCCGCCCACAAGTGAAGGGGTAGGCCCTGACCATGCAACATCGCCCATGCAGCACCCACGATCGTTTTGTTCTTCCGCTCAGCAACCCCGTTCTTTTGTGGGTTATGGGGAGGTATGAGCTCTCTTCAAATCCCTTTTGCGTTGCATAAGTCCTTGAACTCACCAGAAACTAATTCACCACCATTGTCACTCCTAAGAGCCTTCACCTTCTTCCCCAATTCCTTCTCCACTAGTGCTTTGAACTCACAGAACTTTGAGTATGTCTCGCTCTTCTTCTGCATGAAGAAGATCCAGCACTTTCAAGAGAAATCATCAACAAATATCATATAGTACTTGTGCTTTGCTATCGAAGCTAATGAGAAAGGTCCACACACGTCTGTGTAAATTCTCTCAACGATCGTCGTGGTGCGACTATCCTTCTCGTGAAAGGTGGCTTTCACAAATTTTCCCAAAGTACATCCCTTGCACTGATCTGACTATGCAAGAGTGCCTTTAGGAAGCCTAGTAGAAATCTGCTACAGTATCTTCAAGGGTCCATGGTGAAGGTGGCCCAATCTCCAGTGCCATAGCTCGCCAACATCCCGGCTCACCACTCCTTCTACCTTGCATGCCATTGCTACGCAGCCATCTACATGCAATTGACAAAGGTTCTTGACTCGAACCCCTATCTTTCGAGTTTCTCCAATTGTCTCACTGTGCAGGAAAGCATTTCCCTCACTGAAGACAACATCATATCCCTTGTCTTCTAACATTGCCATAGAGATAAGATTCTTCTTCAATCCTGGAACATGCATCACTTCCTTCAATACGAAGGGCTTACCAGACTCCCTCTCAAAGGAAATGGTACCGATACCGGTCGCATTGTATCTACCAGCATCACCCATCTCGATGTGCACTCCAAGATCTTTCTCATCCAGATCAGAAAACAAATCTCGATCTCCTGTCATGTGAAAAGATGCACCACTATCCAAGAACCATACGGATCCCATCACACTTGATACCAAGCATGCGATCAGCAAAAAATCCAGCTCAAACTACAAGGCTAAGGCCTCTCCCGCTGCAGATCCAGCAACTTGCTTATTTTTCTTCTTCTGCGGACAATTTGTGGCATAGTGTTCGTGCTGGTGACAGTGAAAGCACTTCACCTTGGACATGTCTTGCTTTTTTCCTTTCGCAACGGAATGAGAAGCTTTCTTGTTCTTCCCCTTCTTTGCTTTGGCAGCCAAAGCGCAATTTTCTTCATCAGATGCCTTTGATGAAGATCTGTCCCTGGTATTCCACCTGATCTCCTCTTGCACAAGATCCGACCAAAGTTTCTCCCATCCTGGCAATTTCTCCCGACCATTGACAGAGTCATGATAGGAATGCCAACTCTTTGGAAGACCAAGGAGAGCCAAGCTCACCAAGTCCTCATCATCGACAGTCACCCTCACACTTCCCAGCTCATCCCGACATTGGGTGAACTTCGTGAGATACTTGGGAGTACTGCCTCCATTCTCACACTTAATGTTTCTGAGTTTATCCTTGAGCGCCAACTTCCTTTGGTCACTTTTGCTTTGGAATAAATCTATCAACGCTTTCCACATCAAGTATGGAGAAGTCTTTCCATGCAGGCTGGATACAATGTGATCCTTCACGCCCTCCAACAGAATCCTTCGACACTTTGCTGTCTTCTTTTG
>APFE030594402.1:1915-14034 GCA_000404065.3 Pinus taeda | reverse complement strand
ATTGTTCATTTATGTAATGTAAAGGAGGTTGCCCCCTCGAAGAGGCTGAATTCTAAGGCGTTGATCTATCTTTTCTATCTTTTTGTGAGCTAGTTGCATAACATCTTCTACCTCCACAACCTACTCCAATGAGTTCAAAACATGCAAATTAGCCAAAAATGACCATTCATTTTCGAAATTTGGCTAAGAATTGAGTAAGTTATGGTTCAAACAATTATTCCTAGAAAGCCTCTGCTAAATCTGGAGAGACTCCAGTTAAGTCCGCCATGTTTGGTGGCGGTTCTGGATTTAGTGGCTCCGCCATAAATTCTGCCAACTTAATTACGGATTAATTAAATGCTAAACTGATTATTGGCGCACTAATCCCGCTTAACATTTGGTCCCTAGCTCCTAGTTTGGGCGCTTGGTCACATGGGGTGGGGGCTCGCCCTGTGGGGCTTTTCTTTACTAAACTTTTAGAATATCTAACTTTTGCATACGATGTCAATTTTTTGAACCGTTCATGGCGTTGGAATCCTAGAGACGAACTCTATCCATTCATCCAGTTCTTAAGCAATTCTGAACACTTTCATTTTTTAGCTAAAATATTGATCCTTGATCATTCCTCCCCATTAGAAGCCTTTTGGACCCAAAAAACTCTCTTGATCATTGATTATGTTGATGAGGGGATTGTTCCCTCATCCTTCCAGTCTTTATCCATTGAAATTTTCCTAATTGCATCATTTGGAGCTTTTCATAAAAAGTCAAAATTTTCCTTGATTCCGACGAGCGTCTGTTGCTGTCTTTGACACCGTCATGCTGCAATATTTCTGAATTTGTAGAACAACAATATAATTTTGCAGAAAAAAACTTGTTCCTACCTTGGTCAACAATCAAAGGAAACTTGGAATCTTTCTCACCTTGCACTTTGTCTCTATGGTGATTTTTAGCTGCTTTTGCCTTGTACTTGAGTCGCCTCTTGCCCAAGTTTCTTTGGCATTGTACTGTGCCTTTTGGAAAATAGAAATGAACATTGGTGAAACATATGCCTTCTTTGCCAAGCTAATCTGTCCTCTTCTCTTTGACCTTTGCAACTTCTTGCACCATCACCTTGTTTTCAACACTGCTCAACACCAATGTTGGCTGCTGCAAATGTTTTTCACATTCTTTCAAAGGCAACCTGTTATCATTCTGAAACAACTCATTACAAATATAAGCATATTTATGAAATGTATGATTCAAAACATCTCTTTGTTTGATCATCAACAATGTCAAGTTCTGACTTGCATTCACTAGCCTCTTCATTTGCTCTACATTAACTGAAGAAATGTTCAGTTTCTTGCGATGAGCTCTCACAATATACTTCACCCCATATTTAAGCAAATGATATTTGTGCTCATAGTGATGAAACACATCTTGTCATACAAATATGGACTTCCCAAGATAATTCTAGAAATGTCAAGTGGAACCATGTCTAACTCGACTTCATCAACAAAGTTTGCAGTAATAGCAAATCTAAAAATGCATTTCCTTGAAACCTGTAAATTGGCATCCTTAACTATCTAACCCAAAGGGTATGGTTTATGATGTGGTACGGTTTCAAGTTTAATCTCTTTAACTAAGTCTTCTGAAATCGGGTTTTCTTGTGATCCATTATCAAAGAGTGCATCAATCTTGGTATGATTTGAGATTACTGTGACAATGAACAACTCTTCCCTTTTCTCTTCATTTGGAGTGTTGTTGTGACTATTTGAGGAACTAGTACTTTCAACATGTTAAGCTTTCAAACCCATAGTTGTAATTTTTGTCTCATCTCCTGAATCTGACCCTAATTCTTTTTCAGCTATAGCAACAATTTTTCCCTTCGCTTTGGCTTTCAATCTATCTGGTTTTAATTTTGGATGAAGTTGCCAATAGTGGCCTTCATCATGGCCAGACTTTGAACAATTTTTGCATGTGAGTTTTTCCTTCTCTTTTTTTATACTTGCATTCTTCTTTCCCTTCCATTTTCCTCCCTTTTCTTTTCCCTTACCCTCACTTTCACATTTCTCCTCTATGTTTTATTTTCCCCTTGCCTCAAGATGTGTGGCTTGCACACATACTTCATCTAAGTTGCTTGGGTTAAACATAGGATAGAATGCTGCAAATAGGAACGTAAACCTTCAATATATTTCAAGAGTGTGTCTTGTGAATTCAAGTTTACTTCTAATAACAAATCCTTTTTCCTAAACTCCTGTGTATAATCTTGGACTGTTTGGCCTTTAAGCTGCCTAGAATTTTGCCAACTCATAATGGATTTTTGCATATAGGCTAAAAGATAAAACTATATTTTAATTGCAAAAACAAATTCAACCCAAGAAATGGATATCTTACCATGGATTCATATTTCCTCTTGAGTCCTTGCTTCCTAGCAAACTAGTGCAGCTCTTTCTAGCCTCAGTGAAGCCAACTAGATCTTTATGTCATCTTCTTGAAGGTTCTGAATTCTATAGTATACCTCCAACTGTCGAATCCAATTGTCCAACTTTTCTGCATTCACTTCTCCATTGTACATGGGAAGTTCGAATTTTATGTCCAATTTCAATAATGGAGTTTTTCTTTTTGGGTTTCTGGAATGAGTATGGGATATGGTGGTAGTGGAAGATGATGCTGTGTGAGGCAATGAAGATGATGAGAATGAGGATGGTGGGGATGGAGGTGGATTTCCTCCATTCCCTTTGGAATCCTTGTTTTCATCTTTCTTGTCCTCTGAGCTTCCTTCTCCATGTGGAGGTTTAGAAGTCTCTCCAACCATTTTGGTGTTCCTCTCTTCATAGAGGAATTTAACCATCTCAGTCAAAGTATAGAAAACTTTCTTGAATTCTTCCTCTTTTGAAGAGGGGCCTTCATGCTTTCTTTCTCTAGACATAATGGCTATGGATTCAGGCTCAGAAATTTGTACTGATTGTACCTCTTCAATCACTTCAGCCTCTTGTGCAATATGTGCCTCTTCTATCTCAATTGATGGAGATGGAACTTGAGGTGATTCAGGTATTGCCTTGAGTGGTCCTTTAGGTGAGGATGATGCTTTCTAAACCTTCTTCCTTCTTGTCCTAATTTCAGGACTAGCTATCAGTAGCTTCCCTTCTCCTCTTTGTAACTTCAACCTTGTAATCATAACAACAATTGAAACTATTAAACCCTTCAAGAAAATCAAGCAAGCAACCTTGTGCTCTGATATCAACTTGATTGCTAGTTAATGTTGTGCTAGTATCATTTCCAGATATAAAATTTTCTTTGCATTGGTTTGCCTATCCATGATAAAGAGTTTATCCATGAATATGTGATTGTTAATTCATCTAACTTGGTGAAATTTAGTGTTTTGCATGAACTTAAAAGCATGAATTTAAATGGCTAAATAACAACATATAAAAACACATCAAGCACAAATAATAGATCTCAATACACAATTTTTTGTTCAAGGAGTTCACCCCTCTTGGGCTACATCTCCTTGGTCCAGGTTCATAGTGTGAGCCTTTGTATTAGCTTCAATAGTGCTCAAATTGTTGTTACATGCATCCAATTCTCTTAGAACCTATTCCAATGAGTTTAAAACATTCAAATCTATCAGAAATGACTATTTGTTTACTCAATTTTGTTACCAGTTGCTCTAGGAATGGCCTCCAAACACCTGGTATCCCTAGGCTTCAAAAATATTAAAGTGACCAAAAATACCTGTAGATTACCTCTTCTGCCTCAAAATACTACTCCAATGAGTTCAAAACATTTAAATATATCATAAATGATTATTTTTTTACTCAATTTTATTACCAGCTTCTTTGGGAATGACCTCCAACACCTGGTGGCCCTAGGCTTAAAAAATATTCAAGTGAACAAAAACACTTCTAGATAATCTCTGCTGCCTTTGCAACCTACTCCAATGAGTTCAAAACATGCCAATTAGCCAAAAATGAGTATTCATTTTCGAAATTTGGTTGAGAATTGAGTAAGTTATGGCTCAAACAGTTTTTCTTAAAAAACCTCCGCTAAATCTGGAGAGACTCCAATTAAGTCCGCCAAGTTTGGTGGCAGTTCTGGATTTAGTGGATCCACCATAAATTATGCCAAAGTAATTAAATGCTAAACTAATTAGTGATGCACTAATCTCGCTTAACAGTTGGCCCCTAGCTCCTGGTTCACACGCTTGGTCACTTGGGGTGGGGGCTGGCCCCATGGGGCTTTTTTTTTACCAAACTTTTAGAAGCTCTAACTTTTGCATACGATTTCAGTTTTTCAAACTGTTCACAATGTTGGAACCCTGGAGACGAACTCTATCCATTCATTCAGCTCTGAAGCAATTCTAAGCACTTTCATTTTCTTTTAGCTAAAATACTGATCCATGATCAAAGAGGAAGAGGTGGCATAGAAGGTAGAATAAATGGATGGATATGATGACAATGAAGAACATCCTCTTGGATTTCCCATTCAATATATTTATATGAATGTTCATATGAAGAACATCCCTCCAACTTTCATTCCCAACTTCCATGGTATGAGGTCAAGGGATCCGAAAACCTTTTTATTTGAATTTGAAATCCTTTGTAGATCTTATGGTTACTTAGTAAACACTCGAAAATTGAGATTGTTTCCAGAAACATTGAAGGATAGAGCTCTTAAATGGTTCATGAGTTTAGGGATTAATTCAATAAGATCATGGAATTATATGCAAAAGATATTTCTAGAAAAATACAAAGATCATGATCTTAAATAAGAAATATTTGGAATGACTCAAAAAGAAGATGAGAGCCTTGAGGATCTAATACAAAGATTTATTTATAATGTTAAGAGGGAAAAATTACATCATTTAGGATTTGACATACCAGACACCCTCTTACTTAGAACAATTAGGGATGAGTGGATTGATCTCCTTGATCTCATGAGTAGATGTGATGTATACAAATTATCATTTGAAGAAATTTGTAAAACATGCAAGCGCATATCAAGAGGGAGGGAAATAGTAAGTAAATCAACATCAAGATTGGTAAGTCAAGTTGAACTTGGAAATTTGTTTGATAACTTTAAAACAAAAATTCTTAGCAATATAAGTGAACAAGTAAAAATGTTAAGAATGCAAGATGAGCAAAAATAAGATGTTGATATTTATGTTGTCCATGTAGAATCACATGTTATTAAATATTTCCCATCATTACTGAGGTTGAAGGAAGTTTACCAAGAGGACAATGGAGCAAGTCAATCACCAAAGCAGCGATGTTATGTAGCCCCAAGAAGACCATGGCATCATAGTTAACTTAGTTTGATGCTAGAACCTAATTCACAATTTCAATGTTATGCACATCCATATCAAAGTAATTGGAACACCACCTTTCCTTGGCAACCTCCGCCATCTCAACCCCAAAACCAATCTTGGCAAAAAGGTTAGCAAGGGACTTATGGGAACAATCCACAATATCCTCAATATTTTCCTCAATATCCTCCATACCCAACTCCATGTTATCCCTACCATCCACCACAACCACAACCCCAACCACATCCATCTCAAAGATACACTCCCACTCAACTACATATACCACCATTTCCAAACCCCCACAAGGAAGTAGCTCATCCCACTTACCATGTTGAGGTACAACACTTCCAAACATCTCCTCTTGATCTAAATGGTATTCATCTTAGCTCAGGAAGAGTATTGCCAAAAAGAGATTCTCTTGATGTCATTGAAGGACAACATTTAGAAAAAAAAGATTCAAATGAGAAGACCAAAGAATCATGGGTTTCACTTGATGAAGAGTAGACATTAGAATCAGATATTGAGAAAGTTGCCTCATGTTTACCATCAGATATTCCATGTGTTCAAGAGAATAATTAGCAAAAAGAGGAACATTTGAATGTCATGGTAAATGAATACATGAAGAATGATCCAGATGAACAAGTGAACCAAGGGCATCAAAGCTATATGGAGGGTTGGTTCCACAAAATCAACAAGATGGAGCATCACTCTCTTCTTCAACAATGCTTGATATTGTCAAAGTCAAAGCATTTGGTCTCTAAAATTTAGGTACATGTCAAAGCATGTATTTCAATATTACACATGAACTTATCTGTCATCTTGATGTTCACATGGCTCCATTGGAAGTATTCTTATACTTGAAAGAAATTTTGTTTTTTCAAGTAGAGTAAGATAGAAAAAAGAAATAAAAAAATGAAAAAATAAGAGGAAAAATAAAATCTCAGGTGAAAACCTCCTTTGAGGCGCTTGAGATTGGCTCATTGATTGAAAACCTCTGTGAGGTAATCAATGGGTTGGAAAAAGTGAAAAAAGAGAAAAAGAAAAGATCCTAGGTGAAAACCTTCTTTGAGATCCTAGGCAGAGCTACTAGTTGAAAACCTTATTGAGGCAGCTAGTAGGCCTAAAAGAAAAAAAAAATGAAAAAATAAAAAAATAAATTATATTTGCTCCATGTATCTCTCTCTGACAAATATAGGTGCTCTCCAACCTTTGCAAGCAACAAGAATAAGTTAGCACCAAAAGAAAAAAGTTGATAAAAAACTTAGTCAAAAAAAGTCAAACTTGGGTTTTCTCCTCCTTTGCTCAGATGCTCCAACACGATCAAGGCCATGTCAATCCGTCACCCTCATCCATTTCCAATATCCACCCATCATTTCCAATTCTTTCCCATTCATTTTCCTTGATATCCTAAAATTCTACAAGAGGTTTTTGTTTTGTTATAGGAAGCCAAAATACATAGGGCAAAAAATTATTTTTACCATGTCTCAAAAATCGTGCATTCATTGGTCAAGTTGTTTCATGGGGAGATGTATATGGATGATGGTAACATGCTCAAGGAATCTCAGAAAATTCCAGTGCACACTTTTCGATAAACAACCTCCATCATCTACAACCATTTTTTATTCCTCTCTATATTCGTGCATCCATTGGCCAATATTTTTTATGAGGAGGTGCATAAGGATAGTGAAAACAAGCTCAAAAAAATTCAGGTCAGTCCATTATATTGTTTGATAGATATGGATAAAACAATTATGCTACGTAAGAATATCCTGAAATGTCACATGAGCAACTAGAAGTTCTACAGGAGGGAGATCAACTTCGAAAAAGAGCCCCAAAGATGCTATTTTCCTTTGGAAATTTTGGGAGAGGTCCACTCAAATTCCTTCACCCAAATCACCACTCGATTCAACCAAATCCATCACCAAGATTCCACCTCTAACCACACATGAAAAAAACACAGAAAAAAAGGACATTGACTTCATATTTTTTTCCTTTCCCACAACTTTCACCACCTTTTGAAGATGTTATTGTTGTCCCTAAAACCCACTATCATTTTTCCAAGTCCCTCAATGCAGTGCGATATTGTGAGAAGAAACTGAATGAAAGCTACATGAGGAAAACAATCTTGTAGAAACCTTCGTAGATTCATCAAAAACATGATCCAAGGATTGTTATTTCTCTAGAATGAAGAGTTGCCCACCCCTGAAGCTTGAGGAAGCCACACCATCCCTGAGGATTAGTTGTAAGGTCAACCATCCACTCCAACAACAACAGATAAAAAAACTAGAGAGATACCTGCAAGAAAGAAAGGTTCCATCAATCAACTACATCATGTGAAGACCTATGCACAAGCAAAACAAGGAAATTAGCACCTATAGAGGACCATGGATCGATCATAAACTCAGTAGCAGTATGCATGCCTCTCTAGTAACCATCAGCTAGGTACAGGTATGCAATATTCTTCACCTCTTCTCTTGAGCGGGTTATGGTTAGAAATTTTTTGTTAATGTAGAAGAGATGAGGTTTTATAAGCTAAGGATGGGTCAACAGTCTCAACCACCCTCAACAAGTTAAGTGCAGCTAACTCCCTCACTCATGCAACTTGGAAAAGCCAAATTAAGAAGAATGATAATTACGAGGAGTGGGGACAACGGTTAAAAGAGGAAATTCGTGCAAAGGGCAAGTCACCAAAGCACTCTAAGCCATTACCACAAAAGGGAATAAAAGTACAAGGCTCAAATTCACTTGCACAATTACTCATTCCCAAGAAACAGTTGGAGAAACCCATCAAGATACATAAGGACGAGCTAAATGTTATCAGAGACCACCTAGGGTGCCACCGACCTGCTTCGAACAATGTTTTCAGGTGCTATAAGAGGGGTTATAGGAGGATCTGAATTGCTATAGGAGGTCCGAAAGGATGCTACAAGAGATAATTGAAGGGAAAAAGGGAGCCAAAACTACCCAAATTTCTCCTCAACCCCTCAACCCCTCACGCACATGACAGATATATCTTGAAAGGAGTAAGTGACTTTCTCCCTCTCTCTTTTTCCATACCTATGCATGGAGAATTATGCTTGAATTAAGTGCCTTGTAGAAAACAATTATGCAGTAGTTCCCTTTGGAAATTATTATATGTGAAGGCAAGATAAGGTCAGAGAGAAGTTTGTTTTGATAAAAAAAAATATTAGCATCCTTCTCCCCCTCTGATAGAAAGGAAAACAAGGGCAACAAACAAGTCTCTCTACAGGAAACACTGAGCAAGAAGTGGCTGCAACATTGGCCACATTGGGCACACTTGTCAAGCTCAAAAGAAGGCAAGCAAGGCAAGGTCCCTTATACTTTAAAACAAGGAAGAGCACCAGGATAGGGCAAGGGAAGCCTCGGGCTCCTTAAAAAATCCCCATCACTATTGATGAGTTAGCAAGAAAGAAGGAAGAGGGGGGACCTATTGAGGGAATAATTGAAGAACTTACTTCTCCTAAGGTCAAAACCAAGGAACTTTTGACACATATGAGAAGGCCAACCACTAGAGCAGCCACAACTAAGCAGCTCAAAACACAAACTGCCTTGCTACAGGAGATAATAAAGCTGCTACAGGAGAAAACAGAGCTACTACAGGAGAAAGAAAGCTTCTAGAGGAAGGGGCAGATTTGCTACAAGAGAAGAAATTATGCTACAACAAAGTCTAGAGCCCTGCAAAAAGCTTGATTTTGAGCAACTTTACTCTAGATTTGAAGAGGGACATCTAAAGAAGGATTAGGAGTATTGGTTTGCCAAACTTTGGAAAATCATAGTGACAGATCATTGGGGGAGTAGCTTCAATTTAAGAGAGTCCATGAACTCATCAAGGATGCTAATTATCACATATGTTGTGGAGAACGTCTGAAAACTTGTATCATGGGAAACATTGTAAACATTAATAGGGAGACTTTTCTTAAGACACAAACACAAGCCTAATTAGAAATTGGAGGAAAGGATGGATCTAGAGAAGAAGGAGTTGGAGAAGAAGAGGAATAGGATGGAGTAATAGAATATGTGCCAAAATTCCTTCTGAGGTAGCTTGGGATGTTAAGGAGGCCACCAAGGCCATGAATGAGGCACAATTAGGTCACTAAGTTGCTCAGAGGATGAGAAACACTTTCAACAGGGGGTATGTTGGGTCTCCAAATTATACATAAATTAAGGCCCATCTGACCATCCTCCCGCACATTAAACCTCTTTTTTTTACATTAGATGACATATTTTTAGCTTTAATATGTTCATTAGGAAGGTTTAGAGATAATTGCATATTTGTGCCTAATATTATTTATTTTTATATAATATTGTGAGAATATTGGGTAGATTATGAAGATTTGGAGGATGGGATAATCTAGAGACTTGCTCCCTACTATAGGAGGGTCAAGATTGGATAATAAATGAACAAAATATCATGAAATTATTGACAAATTTTAGAGCTCCAGTGATTGAGAAAATCTAGGAATGTGTTCCCTGTCATTTAATGCAAATTCCTAGTGTTGGGAACTAGATCCACTATTTGATGGATTTAGGATGGGAAAGCTTCCTCCTTTCAAGGAGAATGCTTCCACATCAATTTGTGTAAGTACCAATTCGAATTTTCCTCTAGGGGCATCTATTTCTTAGTCTTCTTGTGGATAAAACTTGTTATTTAGCAGCTCCACTTTCATTTCTAGTAGGGATGTACTTGAATTGATTCAAATAATGAAGTTTGGTGCCATTTTTAGCTTCTAAAGCTTGGTTTCCTTCATACTACATTGAATTTCCTTGAGCTTTTCCATCCCATGAGCCTCAAATCCCTCTTTTTTTAGAAAATGTAACTATGTTCAGTCTTCAATAATGTACTTAAGTAATTATGTAATGTACTTGTCAAAAGAATAAAGAAAAGAATTTTTATTATTGTAACAATGACTTATTAAAGCATTCGTTTCATGCTTGGGTCATCATTATATTAGTCAAAGTCCCCATTGTGGACTCTTATGATTAATATTGAGTTTACAGATTCGTTATACATTTAAAGAGATCCTTCTTGGGCTTTCAAATCATGTAAAAAGGTTTTGTATCAAGTCAAATATGAATTATGTAACCTCCACATCATGTCGGCCTAAGGAAGATCAACTTGGCCTAAGGACCCCCATTCGAGCCACAATATATTCAAGGAGGTTGAAGTCATTTGAACCACTCACACTCAAGAAAGTTTGATATCTCAAGAAGAACTAGAGAAGTGCAAAGTATGTCGTTGGGAGGACGAAAGAAGTATGAGTTTGGGGAAGTTTCTAGAGAGGAAGAAAATCGAACTTTTGGTGACTTTCTCTTTCTGTTTCATGGTCTGGGTTGGGAGATCAAAGTCTCCTAATATTTGTTGTTGCTAAAAGTTGCATGTTGTCGGAATCTGCTGCCTAGTCAAAGTTGCTAGAAGGGGTCGAAGATCCGGGAGACTCACATGGTGTGGAGGGAAGGTCTCGTCTTGGTCTAGGGTAAAGAGTCTCAAAGAATACTATTGAAAGCAAGAATTGTCTTGACTGGGTTTTCCCCTCAAGCGGGGTTTTTCCCTGGCATGTTCCAATATCCTCTATCTCTTGTTTTGTGATCTTCATACACATATAATATGGCAATTTATTGATGAAAGATAAGATAGTAAAGAAGTAAAAGAAGGCAACACATTCACAAGTAATTATCAATAAAGGAGAATAAAACCCTAATACAATATCTTTGATTTTCCAACATGGAAGCAAAGCTAAGGTCAAGAGAAATCAAAGATCAATTTGTCATCATTGATTCTCTCTCTATGGTGAACTACATAAGATTGGGTTACAACACTGCTGGAAGATGGATCAAGAAGATCATCTACTACTTATTCAAAAAAGTCAAGAGTCAAGGATTCTTGGATTCCCTTACAATTTCTCTTACTGATGATAATGCAAATATCATTGATAGTGGAACATCGAGACACGTGACAGGTGAAAGCAAGCAGCTTCACACACTATCAAAGGAATCATCCTCTCATGCAGTGGAATTGGTTGACAACAAAATATATGTTGTTAGAGGCCTGAGATCTACATCATAGAAGCTAGATAATGGATCAAAGTTGCATCTCAAAAACATTCTCTATGTTTTAGGGTTGAAAAAGAATTTACGTTCTATTTCTTGTTTATAATATAAAGGGGAAAGGATTGCTTTTGTTGATGGAAAAGTATTGGTCTATGGAAATAGCTCTAGTATTGACAAAACTAGGGTTATTGGAGTTCGTGAAGGAAGTCTTTACCCGATTATCACTCCATCTCCTCAAGATTTGGTTCATATGGAAATAAGTCTCATTGAACTATGGCATCGAAGGTATGGTCATCTTCATTATAGGGTCATCCCTACTCTTAGTCAAATGGTTCATGGTATTAATCATATGAAGTTATATCATAAAGGTGTGTGCAATGGATGCTCTTTGGGGAAGCATACTAGAAATCCATTTCATAATAGTGAAACTAGGTCTAAAGAAATATTAGACCTCATCCATTCCGATGTATGAGATCCCATGTCTGAAAAATATCTTGGAGGTCATCTCTACTATGTAACATTCATTGATGATCATTCGAGGAAGACATGGATCTACCTACTCAAGACTAAGGATGAGGTATTTGATTAGTTCAAGGAGTTCAGGGCTGAAGTAGAAACCCTAACTGAAAGAAAGATAAAGACTCTAAGGTTTGACAATGGTGGGGAATACACTTCTAAAGAGTTAATTACATATTTTAAGGATGCATGTTAGGAAACTAGCTCACAAAAAGATAGAAAAGATAGATCAATGCCTTAGAAATAAGCCTCTTCGAGGGGGAAACCTCCA
>APFE030594401.1:0-10988 GCA_000404065.3 Pinus taeda | reverse complement strand
CAGAGAGCTTCTGTGGTGAAGTTTTCTGGATTGAGCAGCTAGGTTTGCTCAATCTGGTTGGGTGGTATTGGTCTCCTGGAGACTGGATCAAAACAGCCACGACAGCTCCAGCAGAATCAGCCGCAGTTGAGGTAAGTACAAATTTAAATTCTTCAGGCTTTCTGTACTTCAGATTCTAGTTACCGTTTTTTTTGGTCATTACAATTTTGCATCTGATTTTTATCGTTTTCAATTTTATCTGGGTCACCTTCAATTAACCACTTTTCAATGGAACAAATGACCTCCTCATAAGAAGATGGAGCTTGTTGCAGCAAATAAGGAGGCTTCTAATCTATGGACGTCTCCTTGTTTCTTTCATCCTCTGACCGCTGTTGAAATTTTTGTACCTATATCGTTATGGCATCCATCTGGCTAGAGTGTTCAACCTTCATAACACTGACTTCCTTGGCATGGTCTTCCTCCGTGCTCAATAACTTATTCTGAAGACATATCTGACTAGCTTCCATATCTTTTATTGCCTTGTCATTCTTTGCTTTCATGCCCATGAAACAATTTTGCACATAGTTTATCTCTTTCTTATGATTTGCTTGCATGGTAGCCAACTGATTATTATAATAGAATGTCGTGATGGTCATTTCTTCATCCATAGTTAATAACTTGTTTTGCATAGAATTAATTTCTCTGTCATGATTAGCTTTCATGGTTTCTATCTCCTTATCTCGCTTTTCCAAGTGGGTGTATAAAGTTCTCATATCCTTGACATAATCAGTTACAAAATTTTCTTGATTAAGCTCCATAATTTTTACCAACCGCATTAGCTCTTCTATAATTTGCTTATCATTTTCCCTTTCATTGTCGACACTGATTTAACAACTTGTCCCTGTTTTTTCACTGTCATGGATTTGATCTACAACAATACAAGTGGATGGCACACTCTGACATGGAGAATTGTCTTGAAATCTTTCATCGACAGTTGAATCTTTCACAAAATCACTTTCATTCTGTTGCATAATTTTAGGGGCACAAGGCGAGCTACCTTGATAACCATATCTATCTTTAAAAGCATTGACGATATCTTGTAAAGAAGCGAAAGAATCTTCACGACAATTATTAAACCAATTCAAAGCATCACCCTCTAAAGAAAAGGAAAACAGACTTTTGACATCTTCATGATCATACTGAGGAGAACTACAATATATGAGCATTGTACGAGTAAACCTGCATAGATGCTTTCTAACAGCGACTGAATCACCACCTGAGAACAAAGACAATTTATGAATGGCCACTTTCGAAATATCATGGAGAACATCAGCAAAATGACACGGGGTAAACGAATAATCCATGATGAATAATGAGGGACCAAATGGATGATAGAGAGAGACCTTTGCTCAAGAAAATCAAGAGATCCACAAGAAGGGAGCTTCTAGTAGAAATGAAAGAAGTGGAGTTGCCAATTGAACATGAATCTAACTCTAGGATCCAAAAGGCAACAAACAACCGGATATAAGGGAGGGCTTCTTGTCTGAGAAATAATAAATGGAAGAAGTGGAGTCGCCACCCAAACAAGAAACGAACCGAAATGTCCAGGGGCTAAAGGTGCAGATGAAATGAATAACGAGATGACAAAAGATAAGGCGATGAAAAGATCAAATGACGCTAGGAAATGTTGTGCCACTTGACAGGCTAATGAATGGCGAGAAAGATGAGATGTGCCAAGGAGTGTTGACTTTCCCAGCTAGAATGAATGATAGAAAGATGAAAGATGACTGTCATGAGGACCAAGCACAGAAAAACTCTATCCTCGGTAATGGCACCAAAAAATGTTGTCGCACGAAGTGTCTAGGCAACGCGATAACACTCAGAGTAAGGGTTGTCACTCTTAATCCTTATTTCGTGGACTCTCTCCTAGGCAAGTCAAGGGGGGTAGTCCCTAAGGTAATTGGATGAGAAAGCCTGTGGATCACGGGCTCTAAGAGATTTTAAGGATGGACAACTTGATGAATCTAAACAATTAAATTAGATTGATAGATAAAACGTTAATGTAACCAAGACACGACCACAAGATAGAAACAATTATAGACCAGTGCCTTCGATATTTGAATTAACAAGTTATCTAGAACGATGAAAAACGACAATCATATGCAAGAAATTCTAGATTGGAAATTATTTTCGCTGACTACCCAAATCTAGATTTAATAAATTTTCTTCAAAAGTCAAATATGATTAGAAATGTTTATCGCACCTTGACCATAGGAAAATCATAAAAATTGCATTTAATGACCAATGACACTAAGGAACTTTAGGTTAAATTTTTTTAATTATTCCTTAGGAACTTAATTTAATCAAAGGGTTAAAAAAAACAAAATTTTTAATGGGCCATAGGCCACATTAAAAATTCTAAAGTTTAAGCAAAAAAACCCCTGAATTTTATTTTAAATCCTTCGTCACCAAATTTAGATTTATGATTTAAAGTTTTTTAATTTTATATTTTTTTAAATGTTTTTGGTTTTAATGTTTTAGAGTTTTAGACTTTTTTTTTAAGATTTTCTAATTTTTAAGTATAAAAAATCATAAATTACAAAATCAAAATGAAATAAACAAAACAAAAAAGTGAAAATCAAAACACCTACGCTAACCCTAACTCAAATCATAAATATATACATTAAAAAAAATAAAAACCAAATCATAATCTTATTTGTGTTTCTTTATGCCTTACATAAAAGAAACTAGGCAAAGTTTAGAAAAATTAAATCTGAACTAAATAAAAGTGAAAACTAACCCAACCCATCCACATACACAAGAATAAGAATAATAAAATCGAATGAGTTTGAGGGTTTGTTGTTGTGCGTGTGCAGGTCTAGGCGGTGGAAGCTACGTTTGATGGTTTGCTTGCAGGTATGCGGGAGATGTGGACGGTTCGAATTAGGCTTGGAAGAGGGTTCGATTGAACAGTCGGAGGAAGGCTGGGCAAGGTGGAGATGGCGGTGGAGTTGTAGCAGTTTGGACTACGTGAAAGAGAGCTAACTTCTGCGAGTTTGCGTGGAGAGGAGTTTGGAAGCAGCAAGCTGGATGGAGAGGGATGGTAGCGAAGAGGTGTGGAGCAGAGATGGATATGTAGCAACAAGGAGAGAACCAAGCGAGGGGTATGGCAGCATTGGAACTGCGGACAGCAGTGAGGAGAATGCAGGTTTGAAAGATTATGTGAGCATGGGAGATCAATGGGGACCTTATGAAAAGACTAAGCAGCGAGGGTTTAGAGACAGTGTGAGAGGGATGGAGGCTCAACGCTGCGGATTGATGAGCATAAGGGTTTGAAGCTGGAGGCAGTGAAGGTGGACAATGAGGATCTGGCCAGAAAACTCAGGAACAAACCCAAGCTTTTTCCAGATTTTTTTTTTAATTTAAAACCCAAACTTAGAAAATAATTTCGAAATTTTCCAAAAACCCTCAAAAAGGACCTCGAAATTTTCTAGCAAAGAAGAATACAGTAGAAAATTGAACAGGCAGCAAACCGAAAAAGAGGTGGCCCAAAAGCTCTTTAAATCCACCAGATTCTCTTAAAGAATTTGTAGAAATCTTAATTAAAATTTGAATCAACCTACTTCAGATTTCACCCTAAAATCCTCACGAAATTTCCAGCTCTGAATTTAAATTTAAACCTTCAGACTTCAGAATATGGACATAATCCTTGCTAGAATGATGCTGATGAAAACCAGAAATCCATATCTTACACTCCAGGGCCTAGATCTAGACTCTGCACAACTTTCAGCTTCAGATCTGTAGCTGCAAGACAACAAAAAAAAACACCCAAACGATATACACAATGACCCAAAAAGCATTAAAACCCTAAAAACCAAAGGCAAAAAACTAAAATTTATTACAGATCTATGTACATAAATGGCAGATCTATCAGATCTAGGGAGTGTGAGTTCGACTCCGCTCCTAGATCTGATAATCTGAGGCTCTCAAAAGCCAGATCTAACGATTTAGCATAGAAAAATTAAAATTTTTTGAATTATAAAGGTACTAAGCTCAAAACCCTTCATACATCACCCATTGAAAAAAATAAAAATATATATATATATATATATTATATATATATATATATCTTATGATAAGCCCGAGATCAAATTCAAACTGGGCTCTTCAGAAAACATAGATCAGGAGTTGGCTGGTTCAGCCAAGAACTTCCCCGAACGCCCGATGATCTAATAATCAAGGATTTTCCTGCAAAACTCAATTCAATCGTCAACATAGAGTAAGAAAACAATAATAAAATTCAGATTTAATAGAGACACCTGCTATTATATTCAAAACTTAAATTATCATTCAAACCCCAACGACTGAGCAAGATATCTGTACTCAAATCGCTCTTCAAAAGCTATTATTAATGGCAAAAAAGAAATTATACACGAAAATAATACATCTTACAGCATTTCCATGAAGAGTAACACCAGCAGAAATTAACCCCAAAATCTTTCTTTATTGCTCATAAAAAGATTACAAGAGAGCTTTTAGCTTAGTACACAATCAAAAGATCGGATCCCACTAACTGACAAATGACCTCCTATTTAAAGATAAATCTTCCAACAACTAGTTCGAGTGAGCCTTGTCAAAGTGATCTCGACCATTGATGAGGATCAAAATTTCTTTTAATCTCATCTATCAAAATTTTAAATATTGAGATTTCGAATTTTTCAATTAAATGCATTTTAATAAATTCAAAAATTAAAATTTTGCATTTATTTCTTCAAAATCTTGACTTTGACTTAACCCCGAGGACCCAAAGCATAAAATTTAGCAAAATAATCAATTAACCTCAGTCCCTAGACCTGTTAAGATTTAATTTTTTAAAGGATCCACGAATTTTACCTCTAGAAAATTTAAGTTTACCTAGGACCAAGGACCTATGAGGGCAAAATTATTTTTCTAACCCTCAAGACACTTTACATCATGATTTTTTACATTTTTACATCTCAAGGGGGGAAACCCATTTGCAAAAGACCTTCACAAACTACCCAATTCTGCGACACAAATATAATCTAGCAGATCAAGCAATTTGTAATAAAATAACCCAACCAAATATTTAGGAGTATTCCCAAATCACTTTTACATAGACTCAATCTAGAACACTAGGACTCCCCTAAGATTCCAGTGACAAAATCCATTTTGGCTTTGGGGTAGGCTGAAGGAAAATCCTGTCAACCATCTGAGAATGGATCGGTGAGACAAAAAACCTCCCGGAATGTAGATTGTTACCAGAAAACTAGGTTTACCTAGGTAATTACATACACGACACGGATCTGCTGAGATTATTTTCATTATACACATGCAAACTGGGTTTACATTATAAGATGATCCTCAGGCTGACGATGATAGTTGGATGGCAGGAACACGTTGATCAGGTGCTATCCCTTTTGCGAAAAAGGGGGTGTACTGCTATGGGTCGTTGACACGTAGTGGTCAACAGAGACATGAAATATAAAATACTTAATTATCAAGTGAAGATGCTTCTTTGATGATGATATTTTCCATTTGATGCCTTCTTGATGATATTGACTATTGAAGATGCTTTCTTGATGATGGATGCTTCCTTGATGACCACCCTTCTTTGGGTGGAGGTAGGGTCCCTTAGGTCTTCTTTAATGCTTCTTAGTTTCCTTGATGATCTCCTTGTGCTTGGCCCTTTTTTATTCTTCTTCAAATGTATTATCTTCAAGCTACCATTCCTTGTTGACACCTTTGCTCTGATACCATGTTGAGAAATCTAAGGCAACTAGATTATAGGTGATTTCTCTTACTTTGATAATTGTTTGTGATGTTCTTTTACTTAACTTGATGTACTTGTTATTAGCTTCTTCTTTCACTTGATTATTATCACATTCTTATCATCAAACAACTATCAAACTATGAAGATCAAAAGGACACAAAATGTTGGTTGCTAGAAAGGGCCAAAGCCTTTCTTCTTGAGAGGAAACCCACAAGAATTCTTCTCTTCTTATAAAATGTTCAGATGACGAATTCCAAGACCTATGACCCAAAACCAAGTCCCCTCCAAGACCAAGTCAAACTTCTTTTTGATGATCTTTTCTTTACAAAGTCAATGCCAGACAAAATTGCTTCCCAACTTCAGTTCTTAGTTCTTCAGATTTTGGTCACTGCGACAGTAATGCACTATTTGGCCTGCCTATAATTCCTGCAATTTCGCACGTGTGAGATGTCTTAGATGCTTCTACTTCCTTAGCAATTCGACTACTTTCCTTGATCTTTTGGTTCCCAAACTTCGGCTTCTTGGGTCTTGTTGTAGTGACAATGATGATGCCCTAGATCTCACACGTGTGGAAAGATATAGCCCAAAACTGGTCTAGAAACTTCGGTCTTCTCCTTTATATGTTGTCCTCTTCTTTGCTCCTTTTTAGGTTTGTTTTCTTCCTTGATCAAACTTGATTGATTGTCTTTCAAATGAGGTCGAGTGCTTCTTATTTATAGGCTTCATGGGAGCCCTTATAAGCCGACTTCTCATAGCTTGTAGGTCAACTTGACATTTGCAGGCCAACTTGTCTTAGAGGGTGACTTTGACTCAAATAAATTCTCTTAACTAGATACAATATGCCCAAAAGGGTCTTTAACATATTACAATGACTCTTTTGACCTCTTGACTACATGACAAAACCCTAGAAGCACTCAATCGGTGCTTAACCTACAAATAAAATAACCTTGAGCATGAAACTCATGCTTCAAAATAATAATAATAATTTCCTTTCTTTCTTTACATCAAATACATAAGATCATGATTACATTATGAAGACCACACCTAATTACACATTTCAACAATGGACGCATCATTCTTGTCTTCACCTTATGAATAAAGAATGGAGGATTGGGTAAGCATCTCAAACTAATACCAATACTCTTTGAGGATGAGGTAAGGCATCCAATAGGCAAGAGTGGTCAAAGAGGAAATTCCATGAGGATGTGTAAATTGAAGATGGGAATGGTCCTAAATGTAGGAATTTGTAGGAATTTACAGGGTAAGTTCCTCAGACAGAACACCAAAAGGACACCGCTCACAAACAGATCACAGATCAATACACCAGTATTTTGACGTGGTTAAAACCCTCAGAGAGGGAAACAGTCCACGGCCTGCGCCAAAGTGGCTACTACAGGCAATTTATTTATAAAAGAATGAAAATTTACATAAGCTTCTCTCATGCCGGTGAACCTACAAATGACCCTCTATGCGAGTTTAAATAGAATTCATGGACCAATCGGGTGTCAAGCCATGGATCAAGTGTCGGTAATACCGAGGAGAGAATGAACCGTTGGATCACTACATATCTTGACCGTCGGATTGTAAGTTACAAATGTACATAGTAAAGAAACACACTTTACCTAACTCTATACTAGACCAAGTTATACTTAACTATTCCTATGTGTCGGAATATCCTAACATCCCCCCTTAGAACAACTTGGGATAGGATTGAAGGATTTACAAATATGACACAATAGGAGAAGGAGGGAGGCACTAGAGCCTATCCCCCCTTAGTGACAGCTTCCTGAACTCCAACCATAAATCAAAGTTTAGTGAACTTCGCCTCTGTGAGAGCCTTTGTGAAGATGTCTGAACCTGCATCATTCATGTTTGACACATATTGCACTTCAAGAAACCATGCATAGAATGAGCTTCTTGATGAAGTGCATGTCGAAGTTTCAAGTGTGGTTTGCTTGCGCTGATGCTGAACTGGATCTTTGCCAAAGCCTGATGGCAACGATTGATTAATCACACCAAAAGTGTAGTCGGTATGCTGCTGCCAAAGCCAATCTGATAGGATCTGACGAAGCCACAAGGCTTCCTTACTAGCTTCCACGGCACCACGATACTCTGCTTCTGCTGACGAAACAGAAATGGCAGCCTGTTCCTTACAAGCCCATGTAATAGGTCCTGAACCAAGAGTGAAGACATAACCGGCAGTAGACTTCCGATCATCAGGGTCACCAGCCCAATCAGAATCAGTGAAACCAACTAATAGAGGATTTGCTTTGGCACTGTAATGAATCCCAAACTGTATTGTACCTCGAACATAACGAAGTATTCTTTTAGCTGCTTTCCAATGACTTTCACGGGGGTTTTTCATAAAACGAGCAACAAGGCCAACAGGAAAGGAAAGGTCAGACGAGTATGGGTTAAATACAAGAGTTTTCCTACAAGTTGACGGTATAAGGTAGCATCAACTTCAGGAGAAGTACAAGAGACTGAAAGTTTGACTCCAGACTGAAAGGGAGAAGGAGCTGGCTACAATCTTCCATGTGAAAATGATGAAGAATATCACAAGCATACTTGGACTGGGAAAGGGAAATACCCTCCTTGGATTGCAAGACTTGAAGACCGAGAAAATAGTGTAAGTGTCCTAAGTCTGCCATTTCAAATTTCTTTTTAAGGCTGGACTTCACATGGTTTATAAGGATGGGATCACTACCAGTAAGAATAAGATCATCAACATAAAGAACAAGGATGATAAGAGTTTCCCACTGTCTTGGTGTAGACAGTATTGTCAGAATGACACCTAGAAAAGCCAGATTCTAAAAGAAAGTTATCCATTTTGGCATACCAAGCCCGAGGAGCTTGCTTGAGACCATAAAGAGATTTCTTAAGTCGACATACAAGGCTGGAGTCTGTTTGGATGAAGCCAATGGGTTGTTCCATATAGATTTCTTCATGCAAGTCCCCATGCAAGAAGGCAGATTTAACATCCATCTGATGGACTTCCCATTTTAAAGAGGCAGCAAGGGAAAGAACAAGGCGGATAGAGTTCATTTTGGCAACAGGGGAGAAGGTTTCAGTGTAGTCAATGCCTTCAACCTGTGAAAAGCCCTTAGCAACAAGACGAGCTTTATGTTTATCAACTTTCCCATCTGGTCCATACTTGGTTCTGTAAACCCATTTACATCTAACAAGTTTGCGTCCCTTTGGTAGAGGAACAAGATCCCATGTATCATTTGCCAACAATGAATGATATTCTTCATTCATAGCTGCTTCCCAATGTGGATGGCCTGAAGCTTCTGCAAAAGTGTCAGGATCATGATTTACTGGAGCTTGAGCCAGTAAAGAAGAGGCTCTTTCAAACTGAGAACGTGTACGTCGCTGATCTGTAGGATCACCGGCAAGATCACCTGCTGCATCCCGAGTAGCACGGACCCATCTTGGAAGTTGAGGATCCTGAGAAGGTGGGGGAGGATTGTCATCCTCACTTTCATCATCTGAAGAAGAAATGTTTTCAAAAGTAGAAGAGATAGGAAGAGGTGGCACATCCGCCGGACTAGGCTCGCAGGCCGATTTATTTTCATCAAATTTTACATCTCTTCTAATGATAACATTTTTGGACTTAAATGGAATAAGTCTATAACCTTTTACATCTTCAGAATATCCAACAAAAGTACATTTCTCACTCTTAGGTTCTAAAGCTTTATGCTTTTCATCTGGAATATGGGCCCATGCTTCACTTCCAAAAATACGAAAGTGACTTACATCTGGTTTAATGGAACTCCAAGCTTCTTCTGGAGTGATATTCTTTAGAACCTTAGTAGGAGTGCGATTTATTATATAATTTGCACAATTAATTGCTTCGGCCCAAAAACTAAGACTGAGTCCTTTAGATTGCAGCATACAATTAGCCATTTCCTTTAAGGTGCGATTTTTCCTTTCAGCTACACCATTTTGTTGTGGAGTGTATGGAACAGTATGTTGCATTTGAATTCCATTTTCGGTGCAAAAGTTGATGAATGTGTTTTTAACATATTCTCCACCATTATCAGTTCTTAGCTTAAGAATTTGATGTCCAGATTGTTTTTCAACAAAGGCTTTGAAGGCCAAAAATGTGTTAAATACTTCGCTCTTGAGTTTTAAGAAGTATACCCAAGTGCGTCTGGAGAAATCATCAATGAAAGTTAAGAAATACTTGCAGCCAGAGAATGAAGCAACAGGAAGTGGACCACATAAATCACTGTGCACAAGCTGTAAAGGGGCTGAGGCGTGCCAAGAGGCACGTTTTTCAAAACTGTCCCGATGATGTTTTCCGAGTACACATCCGGAACAAACACCATCTCTGCAAGATACCATAGGAAGACCTGTCACCATATTTTCTTTACATAGATGCTGAAGGGAGCGATAGTTTAAGTGACCAAATCGCTCATGCCAAAGTTTGCTCACTTCATCATTATGAGCAACAAATACTGAGGGAAGATTTGATGACCCAAAGTTGTGAAACTTATACAACCTTGTGGAATCATCAGCAATACCAGTAGCTAGAATCTGTTTAGGATCTCTTAGATCCTTGATACAACATCATGAGGTGAAAATTAACCAATTTTACCTTCACCTGAATGAGTTATCTGATATACAGATAGAAGGTTGTTGGATAAGGTTGGAACACATAATACATCATTAAACTGACCATTGTCTAGATAAACAGTTCCAGTCCCTATAACATTAAGAGATCTATCATCACCAACATATATATTTTTGGTGTTACAATCATGTAAAGAAGAAAACATGGCTTTGTTTTTGGCCATGTGATAAGAGGCTCCAGAATCAATGAGCCACTCATGAGAATGAGAAGAAGAAGATACATTTAATGCATAACCAGACTGAGATGATTGACAACGACATGCAGAAAGTGCCATTCCTGAAGATGAAGTTGAAGTTGAAGTAGAAGAATGCTCCACATGGATGTTATGTTTCTTCATTGCGGCTTCCAAGGCTTCCATCTTCTTAAAGCATTTAGATTCTAAGTGGCCATCTCGATTACAAAAGTTACAATGTCTATCAGTCTTCTTCCATTTGTTTTTATTGGTCTTATCATTTTGCTGAAATGATCTTTCATTTTGAGACTGAGTTGCTTAGGACCCTTGTTTGGTTTAGGACCATTCTTTTTAGGATATGACTTCTTAGGATTCTTTAAATTTGGTTGCTGCTGGGCGGCTAATGCTTT
>APFE030594398.1:48781-63315 GCA_000404065.3 Pinus taeda | reverse complement strand
AAAATCACCCAAAAAGAGATTTCCTTTCATGCCTCGTAGGAGTAGAGATAATTCAGAAAAATATTTGCCCAACACCCCCACTACTTCACACAGCGAACCTTCTCTCTTCTTCGGTGGTCGGAATCAAGAAACACCCTTAGGTAACAACTAGACACATTTGAAGAACCTATAGGGGAAGAAGAAGAAGAAACCCATTCCTCTAGAGCCAATGGCTAAAAACAAAAATGTTGGGAGAAGTACCTTGTTTTTCGACTCATCTCTTAGAAGTGAATTTGAGAAGCAGCTGGAAGATTTCAAGAGTGATATGAGGCAGATTCTTGCCATGCATATCAAAATAAAACAAGAGGAATCAGAAAGGGATTTGGCCATTTATTGCCCTAGATGCACCAGGAGGCATCCTAGGAATGAATGCCCATGGAAATCTATAGAGGTTTTTTCAATATTTGAAGAAAATCATTCTACAGACAAGTGCCCTTCCTTGCCCAGATTTAAAGCTATCTACCAAGGGGCTGAAGTAGTCACTGAATAGACCTATTACATAGACCAAAGGAGGTTGTATGGATGTAGACCATATTAGCAGGGCATGCAAGGGACATCTCAGGCATACTACAACCCCAACCAAGTCACTTCTATACCTTCTTGGGACCCCCCTGCTCATCCTTCCTGGTCCACGCCTCCTCCTTGGTCCTTCACATCTCATATTATGCCCAACCAGCTGCTCATCCATTTCACCCCTATGCTCAGCCACACCCTCAGTAGAATGCACCTCATCAGGGGTGGATGCCCCAGTATAACTCTCCTCCTGCTCTTTTTCCTCCACCACGTGCTCAACCGCAACCATTGCCTCCTGCTCCACCAAGGCGACCCCGAATGCCTACTCAACTGAACCCGAACCTGAATAACAGACAGGCCCAACAAGTATATAGTGGGGAACCACCATTTCCAAACCTACACATTGGAGTAGCTCAACTCAATTGCAAATCTGAGGTACAACACTTCCAAACAACTCCTCTTGAGCTCAATGATATTCGCCATAGCTCAGGAGGAGTATTGCGAAAAAAATATTATATTGATATCATTGAAGGACCACATCCAGCAAAAGAAGATGCAAAAGAGAAGATCAAAGAACCATGGGCTACACTTTATGAAGAGAATACATCAGAATCAGAGATCGAGAGATCTCCCTCATGGTTACCATCAAATCCTCCATGTATTCAAGAGAAAAATCAGCAAAAAGAGGAAGATGTGAAGGTCATGATTAAAAAGGATAGGAAGAATGATACAGATCAGAAAAAGGACCAAGGACATCATAACCATATTCAAATATGGTTCTAGACAGTCACTAAGTTATGGCATCATTCTCTTCCTCAACTATGCTTGATCCCTTCAAAGTCAGATCATTTGGTCTCTGAAATCTGGATACCTGTCAAAGCATGCATTTCAAGCCTCCACATCATTTTTTCTATCATCTTGATGTGCACATGGCTCCATTGGAAGTATTCTTATACTTGAAAATTATATTTTTTTTCAAGTAGGATAGGGTAGAGAAAAAAAAATGGAAAAAGAAAAAATGGAAAATAAGAGAAAAAAATAAAAATCTAAGGTGAAAACCTCCTCGGAGGCGCCTCAGATTGGCTCATAGATTGAAAACCTCCATGAGGCGGTCAATGGGTTGGAACGAAGAGAAAAGAAAAAGAGAATAAGATCCCTGGGTGAAAACCTCCCTTGGAGGCACCCAGGGCAAGCAAGTAGGGTGAAAAACTCCATGAGGTGCCCTAGTTGTTTTCAAAAAAAAAAAAGAGAAAGAGAAAAAAGAAAAATGAATTTCTAGTTGTATTGCAGGTCTGCAGGAGAACTTCAGGAAGCAGCAGCATGTGTCAAGGAAGCTCTGAAACCAATAACAACACCTATCCTACCTTTCCTCACCCTTCTCCATCATTCTTGACATTCTTTCCACCTCACTGTACTTCTTTTCTGAAAACTGTGTTTTCTATAGGAGACTCCTGTAGAAATTACAAAGAGCTAGAAATGGATTTTAAAAGTAGTTTGGGGAGTAGGGAAGCTTCATAAAGGGTTTATAAATCTTCCTGAAGTCTTCAAACCTCTCTTCCATAATTTCCAAGTTTGCATCACACCCCAAGCTCATTTTTCTTACTGTCCAAAAAACTGCAAAATTCTCTGATACAAAAATACATAGAGCAGAAATTTGTTTTTTCCTAACTTGAAAACCGTGCATCCATTTAAAATATTGTTTCATGGGGAGTTGCATAGGGATGATGGCAACATGCCCAAGCAATTTCAACCAATTCTAGTCTACAGTTTCAAAGAAATCAACCTCCATCACCTTCAGCCATTTTTGCATTTTCTCTATATCCATGCATCCATTTATAAACCTGTTTCATGGGGAGATGCATATGGGTGATGGTAACATTCCCAAGCAATTTCAGCCAATTCTAGTGCACAGTTTCCAAGAAATTGACCCCCATCACCTTCAGCCATTTTCAGTTTTTCTTGAAATCCGTGCATCCATTGACTACAATTCTTCTATGGGAGGTGCATAATGATGATGGAAACATGCTCAGAAAATTTTAGGTCAATCCAGTCTACCGTTTGGGAGATATGGACAAAACAAGTCACTATCCCATTAAAATCTAGCATCAGCAGCATGAGCATGCAAATCTGAAGGTTGAAGCAGACTCCTGCAGCTTAGATCCAGCCAGAGGATGTCTGCACAAGAAAAAAAGTCACACATTAGACAGCAACAAAGCATAGCAGCTGATACCCTTACAAATCAAGCTCCAGAAGTAGAATCGTTGCAGCCACAGGTGTATACAACGTGCAAGGAGCCGTTCCTGATTAAAGATCATCAACATGAGCTAGCCAAGCCACCGGTTCAGAAGCCACGAGTGCCAACAATAGTAGCAATCCAAGAACAAAGTGCCAAAGTCTGAACATGCAAAGCACGATAGCGACTAATAGGTAAGTGGCTAAACCCATTCCTTTGTTGCATGAATATTATTTAAAAGCTACATGAACGAATGGAACGGTTGGGATTAAACTAGATAAGTGGCCAGTTAACTGGCCACCCTCATCCAGTTCAACAACACTCAGCCAGAGTTCACTATGCATGTGTGTCTAGTCAACTCATGAGAATCTGAAAACAGATAGTGGCGGATGTGTTGAACTCCAACATGAATGATGGAAGTGATTGTGGGCAGGTAGCATAAAGTTGCATGATAGCACTGCAGTGGGGAGTAACAGTCTGGATGGGGCCAACATACACTTGGCTAGCTCACCCTCCATTGCCGGAAGTCTCCATAAATAGCCATAAGAACTCCTCCTTGAAACACTCTCACCACCTTTTGCTTTCATTTGAGTCGACGAGTTCTCGACTGCAGCACTCACCTACCACCTTCAAAACAACAAACTACTCATTCTCTGCCAGTTTTCAAAACCCTCCTACTTATCGGGCTCTACAGGAGCATTATTGCATTCTACAAGAGCAGAAACAAGTCCTATAAGAGCCCTTTCTACAGGAGGGCCAATGAGCAGTCTCGCAGAGAAAAAACCGAGGTTTTTTTGGCAAATTCGAGCATGAAGAGGTAGGCTCTATGTAAACCCACTCTGCATATTCATAGACACAAAGGGTGATGTGATTTCTAGCAAGTATTGAGTTGAAAAGGAAGGAGAAATGAAATCGAAATTCTGCATGTTTTTTAAAAAGAAAAAAATAGTCTTTTTATCTGCTCTCTGTGCTGAAGTATTATCTCCTTCTCCACTCTGGTTTCACATATACAAGGAGTGATGCAATTTTAAGGAAGGATTAAGCCTGAAAAAGGAGAGGAATTGCACGCAAAATTCTGCCTGTGTTTTTTAATATAATATATATATATATATATATATATATATATACATTTTCTCCATTTTACTCTCTGCACTAAAAATCTATCGCTTTCTTCCCTGTATTCTCTTGTATGAAGAAGTGATGCAACCATAGGAAATTAAGCCTGTGAAGTAGTGAATTTGCATTGGGTGGTCCGCTTATTGTGTGAAAGAAAAACATTGTCTTGCTCTCTGTGTTGTTTTTTTAAAAGAAAAATTATTGATTTCCTCCAACAGCCCGAGAAGTAAATTAAGTTTAAGAACATAGTTTGAAGGGAAGGAAAGTTGCAATTTCTTAAAAAGGAAGAGCACAAAAAAAAAGAAAAAACTCTCTGTGGTTCCAGAAATAAAACCTCAGTTGTTCCTCTACTTCCGAGTTTGAAATTTGCTGCCTTCCTCCTCACCTGATATATTCCAGCAGTCTCTGAACATCAGCTCTTACATGATCCCCATAGCCTAGAAGATTTTCAGGAACATGACTAAAGAGGATGATATAAAAACTCTCACTGATGACCTTAGTCCATCTGGAAGTGAAGAGGAGGAACAAAAAGGGGAAGCTGAGAAGGAAATCCATGGAGAAGAACAAAACATACAATTGGAAAAAGAGGAACCCCACACAGAAAAAGAAGAAAAACAGAGAGGAGAATATAAACATGACACCACCAAGCATGAACCTAAAGCAAAGAAGAAGACAGAGTCAAAAGAAGAAAAAGGGAGAACCACAACAGAGAAAGAAGAGGACAAGAACTGAAAATAAGAAGCCTACGATAGTTCAGAAAAAGGCTGCCATAGGAAAGGCAGAAACTAAACAAATAGAGGAGAAAACAAAATCAGAGATAGCGGACGCAAAAACAGCAGAAACAGGAAAAACAACAGATGAAGAAGAAGAAAAATAGCAGTGGGAAAAGTTGGATGCAAAAGCTGGATTCCATGATATTGAAGAGGATCTCATATCTGAGCCATGGAATGTCAGGGAGGCCATCAAGGCCATCAAGGATGAGGAGATGGATTAGTTGCTCAGAGGATGAGCAACACCTTCAGTAGGGGGTAATGATGAGCCCCAGAAATGGGTAATTATATGGGCTCATTTTGCCTCTTAATTCAACTTATTCCACCATTCTCATTAGTTTATTGCTTGTTTTTGAGTATATTTATGCTAATAGAGCAAATTGGGTTAGTCATTTTGCCATGTGGTCTAATGTGTGCTTTATGCAGATTTTTGGTCAATTTTGAGACAAAATCAAAGGTTTAATGAGAACTTGGAAGCCAAATTCAAGGAAGAACAAGGGAGAGGATTTGTAGGAGGGTATCCCCTTCATTTATGAACCCTTACCTCAAATGCTCCATCAGGAACTCAGAGCACAAAGGTCCATATTCCAAGGGGCAACCGAGCAAGTAAAGAAGGACTGTTGTTTATCTCCAGTTCTGGGAAGCCGAGCTCCTTGATTTTAGGAGCGTTGTTGGGGGACTCCATTTACATAAATAGGGGGGCTTAAGTGCTCATTTTTTTTCAGTCGGATGTTAGCCATTTCTTAGTCTATTTTCGTACTTTGGTGCAACATTGTACTTGGCTCATTTTCAAGCTCTTTTTGAGACAACTTTTATGTGATGTAACTGCTATTTTTTATAATGAAGATGAATGAAGTTTTGAGCTAGCACTGATTTTTTTCCAGTGGGTTGAAGCTCTTGGGTTAGGGCCCAACCTAAGTTGCCTAGCACCTCCTTTGTGTACTTATATGTTTTTGTTTTCATTCATGAGTTAATTCCTGCTACATATACTCATTTTACTTCATTAAATTAGGTTGCTTTTGATGGTTATAATAGTTGTTTTTGCTTCAAGTTGCTTAAGTAAGTTACTGCAGTGACAGAAAATGATCCAAAAAGGCCAACAACAGGTCTTGATCTCCTTTCTCCCTCCTTGGGACCATGATTTGAGGTCAAGGCACTACTGTTGCCACCAAAAATACAGTTTTTGCTCTTCCATGCAATTGCTAGTGTGATATTTCGAGTTGGAGAAGTTGATATTAGTTTGGATTCACATGCTTAGATCATTTCATGTTCATTTACCATGGTTTCCTCACATGATTTCTGTTCATAAAGTATTGTTCAGCATTTTTCTGGTTTTAGGTTAGAATTTAGATTAAAATAGACAAAACTTTGTTTTTCGGTTCTTGCTTTGGTCAGTTTTGAGAAGTAAGTGTACAACTCTCTTGTAGAACATTCTAGCTCATCATTCCTTTATTAAATAGCCAACACCATCTCACTTCTCCAAGATTTTCCCACTCATTCGCCACATTTCGCCAATCTGCCCTAATTTCTGCGTTTTTCCATAAAGTTGCTCTTTTTCCCTTTGAACAAATCCAACCATCTCCTTCATTCCTGATCTTCACTAACAGAGTCCTAGACCCCTCAACACCTTCATCCAGCCTTCATTTCCCTTTTCCCATCATTTTTCAACCTTCAAACCTCCAAAAACCACTTTCGGCCTCCTCTTGTAGATCCTCCGGTAGAACCTCTTGTAGATCCCTTGCAGCCTCCTCTATAAGTTTATGCGAGTGATTTTTCAAAGTCTGGTCGCAATGGAAGTCTCCAAAAGGGTACTAGGGAATTCTTAGGACCTCTCCACACCTTCATCACCTCCTACAAAAGTCAACTCCATCTTCCTTGGCCACCACACCTTTGCACAATCACAACCAGTCAAACCATAAGCATAATAATTCCACATAAAAATACTCAAAAGTACTAGAAGATGATTTCTTCCCATCTCTCTTTAGAAGTAAGCTTGAATAAATGAAATCAACCTTTTTAGAAGTTAATGGCACCCATTTAAGTAGTTTCCATCTCTTTTCTTGCACAACTAGGGTTTGCTAGGGTTTGCATTTCATTTCAGTTTTCCTTCTCTCTTTGCAAGTAGAATAGCCTCTATAGAGTTAGCTTTCTTCGATCGCAGTAAAAGCTTCTTCTAAGAACTCATAGAAGTTGGCTTAAACTCCTAGTGAACTTGTGCCAACTGATCATGTGACAGCCTGCAGTAAGATCTAGTACTTGTGTATATAGCACCGTCGCTTCCAAGTTTTTTACAAACTACCAGGTTGACAAAAGTAAAGAAGAAAGCCCCAGGAGTTGCAGCATTATTGCTGCAATACTGGAGCTCACCAACTACCGACTCTTCCTTCAAAATAAAATAATTTCCTCATCAATCAACAATATCTTCAACAATCTCTAATTACTAAGAACACCAACAGCTTCACCTTTCACATAATTATCCACAAAAGCTCTTCTATCTCATGTTTGCTCAAGCTCTCTTATAAATAGTTTGGCTTGATATCTTTGGCCTCTTTTCTTTTCTTGTATTAATACATGAATCCTTATTTTTTTCCTTTCTCCTATTTATCTCAGTCCTCTGAATGTGTTCACCAATTTCTTAGACCTTAATCATCCCTTTCTACAAGTTAAACTGAGTTTTTTTTGCTTATTTTGGCAATTTTTTCCTTTTAACAGGTTTTAGCAAGGCTTTTATATTTTTAGCTATAGTTAATTTTGGCCTAACTGCCAATATTGCCACTAAAATGTTACTTGTTGATGAATCATTCCACCAAAGTTTGAAGGCTTTTATATGTTACCATAATTAGCTACTAATTCATCCATCACATGCCTAAGCACTTTTCTATAAGCCTAAAGGCCTGCTGCCAAACTACACTGCCAATTCTATTGCCACAACCCCTTTTTTATTTTTATTAAATAATGTGCTTCCAAATCTGTTGAATTTGGCCTTAAGCACCTTTTCTACTGGCACCTATCTTCTTTCCACAAGATAGAACTCGACACGGTGACCCCCGCTTAAGCTTTCAGGAGCTTATATTACTTTACAGCATTCATGAGCTTAATTCCTTCATTAATCTGTCACACACTTGGTTCTTTGCTACATGTGCATTTCTTCCGACCCTAAGCCCATATCTCCTAAGCTTTTATGCTTTCACATTTCTCCTCTTAAAATACTCTGGTCTCCTCTTGGCGGGCTTCGTTGTCTAGTGGTATCCGCTAGCTATTACCAAGAGCCAATAACATTGTAGTGCCATGTTTTCCCGAAGCCTAGTCAACCTGTCACTTCTATTTGTGTTCTAATTTAACCTTCTGTGCATGGACCAATGGGTTTAAATCAGACTGACATCACCTGTTCCATGTGTCAATCTATGGTTCGTTCATGTGTTAATCAAAATTGGGCCCTTCGGGTGCCCAAACACGCCAAATCTATCTGCTATGTGTCACTCTCCCATTGGGTGTGTTGACATTATCTTCCTTCATCATCTTGGGCCAATTATATGCTACGAAGTGTCCCTATTAGAGAGGAGAGAGAGAATCATCCCACAACCTTATTTTTCATGAATTTTCTTTAATAAAATTTTCGAAGGGTTCCTTGCCATTTGGTTTTTGTCCTACTTCAACATGCCTCCAGACCGACTCTCCTTTTCTTACTGCTTAGTGGGATGATCTATTAATGTGGGGGCCTCCCACTTAACTTTCCACCAATGACCACTTCCCTCTACCTCATGCTATCACCTGATGTGTCTCGACGCCTTCCGTTTGACATTTCCACTGCATGCCCATTGAAATCGTCTAGGCATATATCATCAGGATTCCTCCTTCGAGTGAATTTGTAGGTGAGATCCACTTGTGGCCAATGGAAAATGCTTCCAATGTATTGTTGTCATTCCAAGTTAGCCTGATCCTCTTTCAGCGACTTTACCACCATTTCCACTAGTTTTAGTTGCTCCACCACCTTGGCTATGCACCGAAAGGGTCTCCAACCACCTCTAACTCTACCATAGTTTGACTTTATGGCTATAGAACTTTGCATTTATCTATATATCAAACTAGGAGGCCATTTTTAGGCTTATTCATATCAATGAAAAAATAAATCTAAGTTCTTTCCTTCCAGGTGGGTTTCATCTACATTTAAGATGATACACTACTCTAGAACTGGCTCCAAAGTCTCTCCACCATTCTCATCCATGTTGCTCCTTGATTCTTCTTCTTATGCTTGCAGCCTAATCTCCTTATTTTTTCTTTTCCTTTTGTTTAAACTGTTGCCATGTGTTTCCATCACTGACAACATATTTCCAACATTCTCCCCCTTTGGCATTGATGGAAACACCAAAATAAAACAAATCATCCCTAGTAAAACATATCAACTTTAATGGTCTCCTTTGAGTGTTTCTCCACCTGAGACACACTTATCTTTTCCCTAGTTGTTTCTGCTATTGTTTTGTTGTTGATGTTATTGTTAATGGATTAATAACACCTCTCCTTCACCAAGTAACTCTCCTTTTACTTCTTTTGATCCAATTTTACTTATTTTGTTTAATCACCATGTATCTCTCCCCCTTTGACATCATTGGCAAAGACACCAACATGCTCCCCCTATCACCATACCCCCCCATCAACAATATTTCTCTATCAAGTTGATCTTGTGGACCTAGAAGCTTCATCTTGATATGTTTGAAGTATACCAACTTCCTTTATTCCTCTTGAAGGAAGAGCTAGTGGAGGGAAGCAAGAGGAACAACTCCCAATATTTGACTCAAATATTCAAATTATTGTTTGGGAAGTGGCTTGGTGAAAATATCAGCAACTTTCTATTTTTTAGTGACATAATCCAACTTCAAATTCTAATTGGAAACTTTCTCTCTTAATAAATGATACTTGATTGGAATATGCTTTGTCTTGTTGTGAAAAACTAGATCCTTTGACATGCTTATTGAACTTGCACTGTCACAAATAAATGGAATAGGCTAAACATATAACACTTTTACACCCTGGAAGGTCTACTTCATCCAAAATAGTTGATTGCAACAAGAGGCTACTACAATGTACTATGCTTCAATTGTAGAAAAGGAAATGGAAGATTGCTTCTTGCTCAACCATGAAACTAGGCATTCTCCAAGAAAGAAAACACCACGACTTGTTCTCTTTCGATCATCTACATCACCTTCCCAATAAACATTTAGTATAAATAATTAATGAATTTTTTTTACCATGGGGTACCAAGGTCCATAATCTATTGGTGCTTTGAGATATCTAAGAATCCTCTTGGCTACTAGTAGATGGTTTTGTTTGGGGGCTGCTTGGAATCTTCCAACTATAACAATGGCCCGCATGATATTTGGTCTTGAAGCAGCCAAATATAAGAGGCTACCAATGATGGATATATATAAGGTTTGGTACACCACTAGAGTTTCATCTGACCTACTAAGCTTGCAACCTGTCACTATTGGTATGTTCACTAAAGAACATTCTTCCATGCCAAATTTCTTCATCACTTTTTTGATTTATTTTCTTTGAGAGATAAAAAATCCTTAGGGGATTTGCGTGATCCACAATCAAAGCAAATAGGAAATCTCTCCAAGTATTGACATATCAAACTTGACCTTCATATTAGATGCAAATTCACTGGTTAGAAAATATGAATCACTATAATAAATAATGTCATCAACATATACAACCACCACTATAACTTCTTCTTCTTTTGACTTGACATATAAATTGTTTTCAGCTACACCTCTTTTGAATCCATACTTGAGTAGGTACTTGTCTAGCTTGGAATACCAAGCTCTAGGGGCTTTCTTGAGACTATATAAGGCCTTCTTGAGTTTCAAAACATAATGTTGTTTGTTTGTCAGTTGAAAATATGTTGGTTTCTCTATGTACACTTCCTCCTGTAGTTCTCCATTGAGAAAGGTAGATTTGACATGCATTTTATAAATTTTGAATTTCTTAAAGAAAGAAAATGTGAAACCTTTCTATATATATATCCCCTTTACACAAATAACCATGAAATTTGGAATTTCACAAGTTCACACTCAAAACATGACAACAACCAACAAATAAAAGAAATTGACTTGGATAGAAATCAATAGATTCACCTTCATTCTTGAGTTGCTTCTGTTTATTTGAATTTGACTTGTGGCATTCTTTATCTGACAAGGAATCAAAATCATCACTAGTATTAAATTCATCCAACACAGACTTTGGAGATCCCACTGACATCTGCATTTTTGTTTCCATGCCTAAAAATCATGGAGATCCATGTCAATAGTAGAATAAGATGTGTGTCTATTGCTCAAGAACACATTCCTTATTAACCATTGTTACCTCACAAAAACCAAAGAGACAACACAATATTAGCGTACACAAAATCCCCTACCAAAATATAGTCATAACTTAGCTAAGAAGTCTAAAAGATGTTCTTAATTAATAAACTTTGTGTTTGGAAATTTGTTTCTTTATATTTAAAAAAGATTGTTGTACAACAATTCTATATATTTATCCAGGTAATTATATCATAGCATATGTCACATGGTAGAAATCTACAGTACCTAAAGCAAAAAGACAAATTTGCTCAAGAAAGTAGATTTAGAAAAGAGCTTTGAAAGCTATATGTTTGCCATCAAAGCTTTAATTAGTTTAACAACAAACTAGTTGGAGTTTGAAAATCAAAATCATTCATAGGAAATGAACAGGACAATGGCCAAAGTTTCATTCATACAAATAAAGGTAAAGTCACTATTATCATTGCAAACAACTGAAATTTGGGTAGTGGTCTAATAGTTAGAGCTTATTTGCAGGGAAGACTCATCAATACCATCATTTTTTTCCAACAGTCTGTTGTGTCTCTAGATCCAGATCAGATAGCTTGTTATTTTGAAGTTCTACCTTTCAAGTGTTGATTTCTGGTTCACCCTTTAAAACACAATTCTACCACTCCATTTGATTTTGTTTTGTCAAGAGCATTGGTAGGAACTTCCCATCCTCTGTTTTACATCAATCAATAACCATCCATTAAAGATATAAAGAATAATAGATACACAACAAAGGCCAAAGATGCACTTGTTGTATACCTATGTTCTAGGAATCATCTGACTTTACTGGTGCAAAGATCTCACCCTAAAAAAATAACGTCCATGTGGAATTTACAAAAAAAATTAAATCAAGCTCCAAGTAAACCAATCAAAATATGAACATCCTTTTAATCAATAAAATCTCCGAGTTAAAACAAAAGTGGCCTAGAATTGAATGTTATACTAACCATGTCAAGTAACTAACATCGGGTGAGAAATACAGGCCATGCATATTGGATTAGCGAAATAATTGATGTGATAAAGCTCAAAATCAAACAGATGACTTACAACTAAGAAACACAAATAAATGACTTACAACTAAGACATGAGGTTGCCCTTTCAACCCTGCCATTAAATAACTCATCTTTATGCCACAGACCATTAAAATTTCCTGGTACCAGGTGGAAGTGGTATTGTAACATTAATCTCTGATAGAGTCTGTGTCCACGAATACTTCTCAAGATCCACTCCATTACCAGCATTTGGGGCTAGATAAGATACATGCAAAAACCATCAACATGGAAATGAAATCTACATTCTTGTAAAAAATGGGAGGAAAAAAAAAATCCACAAATTGAAATAGATTGTAGGATAACTCATTCCTACAAGATGATTATACCGTCATGAACAATAAAAAAAGAAATCAAGAGAAATGTAATTTTTGCCACATTTTGACATTCATTTCCTTTTGCATATTCAATGAGCGATTGATGAAAAAGGTTAGCTAAAGCTTGTCAACACCAAGATTATAGTAAAACAAAGAGGAACTGCTCCAACACATAATCTTAAACATAATTATCTATACATATAGGTATTTATTGAGGACACTATATTTTGTGAAAATATGGAAGTCAAATCTCGGAAATAACACAATTTATGGTACAACTGTCTTATGAAGTCCATTCATTCAAGTATTTACAAAGTCCATTCAAGAATTTCACCAAAGTTCAAAGTTAAAACAATTAACATGTAGCCTAAAAAAACTCAGATTTGAAAAGGAGATAACCAAAATATGTAGATTATATATCTCACATTTATATATCCTAATTTCCAAACATTGAAATGACACTTTTTAGCATTCTATTGTGAATTCAGCCCAAAATGCTAGAAAAAAATATTGATGGTTATTTTTGTTAAAAATGGTAACTAGGACCAAATTCCACTTTGAACAACTCCTTTGGAGAATATAATCGTGGCATTGAATTCCTATTTTCAAGAGGACCAAAATTGATCTAAAGATCGTCAAATATGGATAAGTAGAAGTGGAATTTTGAATTTATGTTTCTCTCATGTAAATTATTTAGATTGGCCTCAACTATATGTCGGCTTAAGAAGATCAAAATTCACGTTCCCTCAACTCCATTGAATTTTATATATATAGGATAATTCTCTCTCATTTGGGACACATCAATCAAAATAAAAAGATACCTCTATGGCAATGAAGATTAAGGAGGATAAATTATGTTTATTGTTGGGACTATTTTGGTTAAGGGTTTTTCATAATAGGTCCGGGTTTGGAAGCAGTGCTTTGCTATGGTTATATATGGGTTGTGACTTGTTTCGTATGGGACCTCTTCCTACAGTTTGGCTGCAGCTAGAAGATATTCTCACAGCTTGACCGCAGGCCTTGAATCACTTTCTCAGGAAGCTGAAATACAATAGAAAATCATTGACCTTATATGATAGTGTTCAGGTGCTTGTTGAGGATGACATGGAAACTTAAAAATAGGCTAGGACTACTACAAATAATAGAGCCCTTGTAAGAAGAAAAAGACCTCATTGTTTACAAAATTCAAGGGCTGGAGCAACATGCTTCAGAAGCCCTAATCCAGAACCAGAAAGATAATATCAACGATGACCTTAATGTGGTCATAAACCAGGTCCTTAAGCCAGTGAAAGGGAGCATCATGAGAAATAAGGAAGGTCACAATTAGAAAGCAGTGGACTGTTGTTGCCCTAACTAGACCTATCTTGTACAATAATATGCTTTGTTGTTATGAAACCAACTCGCAAAAAGATAGAAAATATAGATCAATGCCTTAGAATTTAGCCTCTTCGAAGGGGAAACCTCCTCAAATGAATGATTCCTTGATGATTCCAATGACAAAACCTCCTTTCTATATATAGGAGTCTAAGGAGTCACAATATAACCCAACCGACCTAACAATAATAATATAAAGCCACAAAAATAACAACAGAGGGATTCTATGGGGCACAATAATAATAATATGGGGACAATAGGGGCACAACAATATTAATAAGGGATACAACTACAATAGTAATGGGGTAATCACTAGTATTGTAGGGACCTAACATGCTCCTCTCCTTCAAAAAAGTATTGTCTCAACGCTTGAGTAGTTCTGGATGATTCTATATAAAATTCTCATCCTCCCATGTGGAATCTTCAACAGATAAGTTCTTCCACTTGATGAGATACTCCGAAATTGATTAATTTTGTAGCTGTCGAGTTCTTGTTTCTGTGACTGCTTCCAGTTTCAATATAATTTTTCCTTCCTCATCAAGTTATGGCAATATTGTTTGAACTAGGAGCTTGTCGCCTATAACTTTCTTTAAACATGAAACATGGAAAACTGGGTGCACTCAAGAAGCTGCATGAATCTCCAATTTGTATGCCATAGTACCAATCTTTTGCAACACCTTGTACGGACCATAATAATTTGGTGATAATTTATTATCCTTCTTAGCTTGCTTGAGGGACATTTGTTTATATGGTTGTAGTCGTAGGAATACCCA
>APFE030594398.1:0-30299 GCA_000404065.3 Pinus taeda | reverse complement strand
AAAAGGTTTATAATTATTTGGAAACATTGGAGCAAGCAGCTACTGGCCCAAGCAATGTTCAACCTTTGGAGCAACAAAATCACTCATTAAAACAGGAAATTTTTGAGATTGAGGTTCTAAATCGCCATATTATACAAGAGAATGAAAAATTAAAAGAGAGGGGCAATGTGGACAAGATGGTCCACGATAATACAATGCTGCATATGAGACTGTTGCAAAAAGAAAACAAAAAGCTAAGGAAGAAATGCAGGAGGCTAGACAGGGATTCGGTTAACCTAAGGTTCAGATGTTTAATGAAAAGGCCAAGAATTGATATTTCCACACAGAGGAAGAAGAGGAGACTAGATGTCTTGGCAGAGGCATCACAGCAGGTTGAGTAAGCAGTTTTTTTTTGCATGAGGACATGCAATGCCCTCGTAGTGGGGGTATGTAGAGCCTCTAACCTACACCTCATCATTTACTATTATCTACTGTTTTTCATCACCTATCTCTCTCTTTCACCTCATTTTCCCTGTAAAACCACCCAGATCATTACATTAGATGTCATTAAGCATGATCAAGTGAGCTTTGCTAATGTGTGACTGTTTTGTTTAGATTTTGACATATTTACAGGCATTCCGCAGCTATCTGATGATTTCGCAGCCATCTGGAGATTCCGCAGCCTTTTTGTTGTTTTCAAGGTTCCACGTGCCATTTTTCCAAACGAGCCACGTGGGTACTTAGGTATCAAGGTGCTCGAGGTTCCTGTGCCATTTGTTTAATCACCCACGTCATCCATACCTTCGGTCAAACAGGAGCAAGATCCGGTCAACGAAAGCAGCTCAACGGTGATGCGTAAGCTGTTTGGTCACGTCAGCTCAGATGGTGGCTTGCCCATGTTTCGCAGCACGTGGGGAACATAATCCAACTTTGGATTCAATCCCCATGACGACCAGGACCTCCAGCTTACCCACGCAGGCTCAAGACGTGTTAATTCAGTTTTAATTACACATGACAGTTTGTTATTTTCCGTTTTTAGCAGCACGCATAGGCTATCCTTCAGATGCCTATAAATACTTGCGTCTGCGTACGCTTAAAGAGACTTTTTACTTGCTGTATATTGTGAACTTGTTGTAATTTTTGAGCATTCCTAAAATTCTGTTTTTATAGTGCTGTTCTAGCACTCTTCACTGTGAATTTCTGCATATGGAGTAATAGAACCAGTGCTGTTTTGGATATTTCAACACTTTGAGTCTTTCTTGGGTTATGTGAATGGAGGGCCCCTGTTCATACTAGCCTTGTATAGTATTTTCATGTTCAGCATTTTCTTTTCTTGATCTATGTACAGCATAATCCACTTCATTTTAATTCGTTTTGGATCCTTTCTTTAAGCTGATCAGCATTGCTCTTTTGCAGGTTTTAACCCGGGATTATTTGTGTGTTTATGTGTTTGCTTTGCATCTAGTGGTAGTTTCAGTTGACAGATTTAAAGTTGCTGCTCCTTATTTTATTTCCATAGCTAGTTTTTAGTTTTAATTTTCAAAACTGTCTGCTAATATATGAATGGTCTCTTATTATAAATTGCTTATCTTTTAGAGATCAGAACACTAATCACTTGCAGCTGGCTTTGGGTGCTTTCTAGACTAATCCTTAGCTACTCTCTAATCGTGCTTTACACAGTACTATGTGATATAGGCAGAGAGTTAGAAAGAGCAAAATATTATCACTAGTCTTTAAAGTAGATTTTCTCATTTTTATCAGTTATTAGACTTACTTTTAGCTACTTCTCAATCGTGTCTTACACAGTACTATGTGTTAGAGGCAGAGAGTTAGGAAGAGATAAACATCATCATTGGTCTTTTAAGTGATTTTCTTATTTTTGCAGCAGCATGAATGGTGTCTAATACCATTAGAGAGTGGTTCTTTGCTTTCAGTTATTTTAATTCATTTCCTTCAAAGTCTTCCTTTTCAGCAATTAGTTAGGAATCACTAATCACACACCCTCACTCATTTAGAATTCACTCCACACACGCCATCACTCATTTGTTTATAAATACATCACTCCATTTTAGGAAGATAAAACAATCACAAACAACACCCCCAAACGACAAAAAGCTTTAAGAGGTTGCTTAAGTACATATAGTACACCTTCACTTCATTAGTTTACGAGCCCCGGGTTGACAATTAATGATATCAATTTAGGAATACTAAATTGACCAAACAGGTTTTCCTGATCTTGGGGGTATTCCCTGGCTTGAGCCATATTCTCATGTCTTTCTATCTTGGCTTGTCTTTTGAATCTATCATTTATGTTATTTCATCAGTTACTGTTATATAATGTCTAATGTGATTGGTAAATGGATTAATGGTCATATTGTTGAATAAAGTATCTAACCTAAGAAAAGAACATGTTAACTAAAAATTAACATGATATCAAAGCATAGGTTAGGACAAGCCCAAGCTTAAAGAGATTGCAATCACTAAAGAATTTCATTGATACTGTTAGCTCTCAAATCTACCTTAGGTTGAAATAAGGTAAAATTCAAGGCTACATCAAACCACGCTCAGCCTCGTAGCTAGCCCTACGAGGACACGAGAGGGCTCTCCCTGAGTCAATCTCGGTAAAAGGTAATCAATGAGGTCAAGATGACTAAATTGATAACTAATTTTAGGCTAGGTATGAAGTACAAGTAGTTTGAAATTGATTTTTTGAAGTTTTGTTGAATTCAAGGGAAAGGCAATTTTAGGTGCGGGGATGAGGCACAGTTTTTGCAGAGGTCTACTTGGGGCAAGATAGGCGATTGTTTTGATGCCTTTAAAGAGAATGAATGGATTGATCAGACTGGTGAGAGGTTAAGGAGAGAAAGAAACTTTCAAGGATTCTCCATAAACAAATGAAAACATGGAAAATCAAACAAACTTAAAGGCAGAGCATAGCAAATTATGGATTCTACCTTAACACTTCATTTGTTCAATTGCAGAAGATAAGAGAAGGAAAGCTATGCACATAAACAACTTACAAATACTGAAAGAAGCACACCATAAACACATAAAGCCACATGAATCCCAAATAGTGCTTCAAAACCCTGGTCTTTCCTTTGCCAAAAATGCAGATAAAATATGTACAATAGAGTGTCAAGCTATTCCCAAGAGTCCAACCTCTCCAACCCCTGAAAATGATTGAGAAATTACATCATATAGAACATCCTAACCCCTTTCCTTGCCTCTAGGGGTAAAGCTCATCATTCTAGGAGCTGTTTGAACTAATTCTAAACAAGGAACTGAAATCTAGGTAGTCAAACAACTTACCCCTATATGCTAGGAAACTGATTCATTCATTTAATTTTCACCTTTTAGTGAATGAATCTTCTAGAACAAGTAACTAAATGTAAAAATTACATCATGTTCAATCAATTACATCAAGAGAAGTCAAAAATTACATCACAAATCAAAACTAGTCAAACTGGCCAAATTTTTCTGAGCTGAAAGATGAAAAATTGGCCAAAAATCTCTGTGCGCCACGCGCCTGAGCTCTATGCGTCGTGCGCCTTTCAGTCTACTTTTGGGGAACTTCCTGACATCCAAATCAAGCTCACGATAGTTGGTTGGAAATCCCTGGATGTCTGCTATCCAGCCCAAGTGGAATTTTTCAATTTGGAGCTCATTTGCCCCCTCAAAATGTCATTCTCCTGGAATTACTTCCTGCTGGTGCAAAAGGTGGCAGAAAGGTGATTTTCATGGTGTTTTTGGGCCTTTTGATCACCCAGAACTTGATGAAATGCTTTGGCAATAGCTGAGCATGCATAACTTACCATGACAAACCCAAAAAAGTAAAGTTTTCCTCCAGCAAGTGTCCCAATCTTAAGCGCACACGTCGACGCGCTACGCGTTGAGCTGAAAAACCTGTTTTGCAAGCCAAAAATTTAAAATTGACAAAATTTTTCCAAATTCCTTGAAATTTTTGCTGAAGGTGCCTCATCAAGTGCCATGTTCAGCCAAGGAAGCTTCGGCCAATATTCGAAGTCTATCCTCCCTTTTTCGACATTTTAGTGCCCTCCTGGTGCATGCAGTTTCAGTTGTAAAGTCACTGTCTGGGTCATATAATGTATCGGTGTCTGCCTCCATGGTGTTGAAAGTCTATTACAAATGTATGTTTGATTTGCTGAAAATGAGGAATGAAGGCTTGATGTATTTGTCTTCAAGTGCCAAATATGCCAAAGGGAAATGAGGAGCTGTGAGGAATATGGAACAGTAGGTATTATGGAGTGAGGGTAAGGATATGGTTCAATCAATTGAAGACTGCAATGTGAGGACATTCACTTGATTGTGTTTTAGGAGTGTGAGGTTTGGGGATTTATGTATAGGAATAGGGTTTAGGGTGTGGGACTGTTGTATAGGGTTGGGAGATTTTTATAAGGGCTAGGGTTTTGGAGTTTTGGGATTTGAATGCAATGTAGGATTAATGAGGGAATTGATGAGGAAATATGATGGGGAATGAGGAATAAGGGAAATGGTGGAAAAAACACAACCTTGGTAACAAAACTGTTTCAAACCCTACAACACTTTTTCTATTGACAAAGGGAGGCTTTCAAAATCTGGTTTCCATGGCAATCGTACATAAACCCATCACTTTCACCATTAAAAACAAAGCAAAGGCAATGTATGCGAGCCTACCTGACAATTTGATGCGAAGAAGAGGCGATTTGATGAGTTTTCCAATTGTTTTCGGGCTCCAAACTATAAGCACCGTGCACCTTGTCCAGTGTGCCACGCGCTCCTGATGCACCGCACGCTTGTAATTTAACACTGGTGCTTTGTGCCCAGTGTGTCGCACGCACTCAATGCGTCGAGCGCATCATCCAGTGCGTCGCACGCCACATAGTGCATTTTGCAGGAGGCGTTTGGAGGCCTTCCCGGTGTCAAAATCATTTGCAGGGTATCTCCTTGGAAATTTATTTGAGTCTACTTTCAAACCCAGCTAGAATTGTTCAATTTGGAGTTTATTTTCCTTGTCAAAAATCAAATCTCCCAAGATTGGTCAAAATGTGCCAAATGAGGCTGCCTCAAGGCAGAGTGCTGTTGCAATCGACTTTTGAATGCCTTCCTCAACTCCAAATTGACCTCATGATAGCTTATTGGAAAGATATTTTTGTCTAGTTATCCTTTGATGCATCAAGAAAGTTATTTGGAAAACCAAGCTAGGAGAAAGCTTGCTTTTCCCAAGGTCACTTCAGAGGTGCATCAATTCTCCCGAGGCGATTGTATTTTTGACATGTCTCTAAAACCATGACACCTGTGTAAACAGTGAAGGAGGTTTTTCTTCCTTGGCCTGTTCTGAAAAAAAACCTCTCTCAGTTTTGCAAAATTCATCTTTGATTGCTCTGAAACATCTTTTGAGTGAAACTTGTCCCGATGTGTGAAACAAGGAATTTTGTCGAAATGAAGCGAAATGAAGGGGATAAGGGGCTTCTAAATTCTTTGGGAAATTTTGGGAAGTAGGGAGGGATGTTAGGAAGTAGGAGAAAGTGGAATCTCAGAGATTGAGTGAGGGGAAGGGGTCCAAAAGGGAAAAACACAGGCCTAGCCTAGAAAATTGCCAAGTTGTGGCAAGAAACTAGGGTTTGTGCAAAAATGAGGAATTTTGGGGATCTCGGTGATTGGAAGTGTTTAATAAGGTAAATTAATGATAGGGGAAAGTGTATGAACATCGGGATACAAGTTTTGCTAATGATTTGACCATTCAAGAGAAATTGCCTTCAAAACCCTAGGAGAGGGAAATGAACCTTGCCTAGGCACAACTGAAGCAAGAACAAGTTGTAAAATGACCCAATGGAACTCAACATGATGATGAAATCCTTCTGAATGATGATAGACTCAGCTGAATGGTGACATGGACCTACATTTGGGCAACTTTGAAAGGAGTGAAAGCAAACCCTAGACCTAATGCCTAGTGACCAAATTTTGCTTGAAGACTCACTAAAATGACAAAATTTGATTTTGACACCTTAAAATCACTTGTAAGAGCATGTTTGATCACTGGAGGAAGGCTGCAAAGACTGAAACTAACAGATACCTCCAACTCTCTGTGGTAAATCAAATCATAGTTCAAATCAGGGTTATTTCTCAAGGCCTTCTTCAAGCCTTAATCAGTGAACATGGGAACCAATCCTAAAGATATTCAACTATCACAGGCAAAAGTTGGAAGACAACAAGGTATGTTCTTGTACTTTATAACAATCCACTCATCAATATTAAGACTGTATCATCATCATAACCTTATGGAAAGATATTTTCTATGATCCCTGGAGGTAAGGTCAATCCTCTACAGATCTCTGTTTGAAATACTATTCTCATCTCCAAAGAACTGATCAAGTGCAAGTGATATCTATCTAAGATATATTAAATACTTCAGATAACAAGTATATGCTTACATTCATTCTCTCATTACTTTTGAAGCTAAGATTCTTTCCAAAGAAGTTATAGTCATGGACATCGATCAAGAGTACCAAATCCTAGACCAAAATATATTTTAGAAGGTTCTTGGAATAAAAAATTCCTCTATCAAATTCTGAGCATGATCACCATGATCATTGATTAGTATCAACTATTCAACACCTATTCTCTCTATCAGTGCCTTTGGTTTTGGAAGGATATTTTGCTTTGAATATAGAAATTTAATGCGATAGGGTCAAGTCACTATGATGCCTTTCTTGAAGGATCGAATCATCTACTTGCTGCAGGAATAAGGCCGAGGGATTGCGTAAGAGAAAAGCTAAAGAAGGATCATATTGATCTCAAGAGACATATTATGGTTATGTTGGAGGTATCCCTAAAACAAGATTATCAATAATATGAGCCCTAGAAGGTTTGATTAGTCAACACTTGGCACTCGATGGTCATTTTACACAATATCTCAACCTCCTTGAAGGTCATTGTTGTAGTGAAACTATAGTATATTGATGTTGGTGAAAGTTGTAGTAACTATGAAGACTTGGTTATTATTATTTGGAAGGCTCATATCTAAATGCTGTGGCATATTGATCTTGCTCGCTGACTGAAGCATGATCACCTTGCCATTAACATAACTCTATGGCCTCCTTGAGAGAGAACTTATTGATTATACCATCCTACAACTCACAAGTTGATTGGCTATTAACTTTAGATATATGTGAGCACAAAAGTTTAAATAAGTCATCTTTTTCAAGATTCTAATAGAGTTAAATTATAGCATCAAGGCCAAGATGACTCTATCTGATGGAAAACAATAACACAAATGAGACTAAATGAACATAGTCCACATAAAAGTGGTTTTAAACTTTTATTTTTGAATATCTTACAATTATGATAATTATCCTCAACACATGTATCTATTGTGTTTTGATAACCCTACAGTTTGATAACATAAAAGTAATACAACTGAAACAAAAATAAAAAAATTTACTACATGTAGAATTGCTTGCCAAGACTCTCATCAGGCATGTAGTCATGCATTTGTGCATTATTGTTGTGACACTCACTATTTCCAAACTAAGGAAAACATGGACAAAGATAAAAATTTCTTGGCAAAGTTGAAGGATCTATTTTACTTATTAACATGTTCCTTTGACAAGGATATTGTTCATCTATAGGTCTTTGGGCACTCAGCATTGGATGTTAATTGGATGAATACACAAGGCCAGATTCAGGATACTTCCTTATCTCCCTTAACTACTCAGATTAAAGAGCTCTCTAGGCAGTTCCAGATGATCAGAACCTCTCATGTGTTCAGAGAACTGAATAGGACAACATATACTTTCTCAAAGGAAGGACTGTAGTTGTAGGAGAACTAAGTTCCGGAGAAGGAATTTATCAGTGTTCGTTTAACTTATTTATGAGAAAATCATAATACGTTCCACAACATGGAGACATTCCTTTATAGAATTCATATCAAACTACAATTGTTTAAAATTTTTAATTTTCATTAAGCAGAGAAAGGCAATTTTATTGATGTCCAACAAATGACAAAAAAATATGCCAATGAGACTAGAATGTACAATCAGTAATTACCAATCTGTAGGGGTGCTCTGTGCTACCCTGAAAGCATAAAGAGAAACTTGTTTAGTTTTGTTAGAGTGCACTTGTGCAAAAGTTTTAATTCTAAATTTGGTTGCTCTTTACAGACAACTTCCACACAAGTCTCCCTGAGATCCCACTTTTATCAATAAATGATACCCACATTTAGTGCAAAAACCATTAGTGGAGTTTTAACACCTCCTAGTCATTAGGGAAGTTGATTATTAGGATTCCTTGTGAAATCCTATGTATTTTTCAAATGCAAATACACCATATATAATTCTTATGTATTTTAGAAGCTCCAATACAAAATCAATATTACTAGGAGTCATCAAGGCCAAAAAATATATCTTCAACCATATAGTTGGCCTTGATGACTCCTAGTAATATTGTTGCCTTCACTAAATGTATATGTAAGATGAATTCTACTCACATCCAAATATATGCTTCTCAGAAATAGCTTGTAGGTTATTAAGGATCATTTAAGAGATAATGTCCAAATCATGCAAGTTAATTTTGTGCACAAGTGTTGTAAAATTTAAATATACCTGGCTCTGGTGTGCAGTGCTCTATTTACATTTTCCTAAAGGGAGATAACATCATGTACCTCATGTGGAGTGCTCTGTTTACTTTTTCCTAAAAGCATATAACATTGACTAGAAGTGGTGAGGTATATTCATATGGACAATTGAAAAAATCTACTTTGTTTATTGTCATGTCTTGAGGCCCCACTTCTCAACATACCACAAACACTTGAAACAATGTTGGTGGAAAGGCATGACACCATGGCAAAGGTTGTACCACACCTTCCAATGAACTCGTATGAACCTAAAGCTTCTAGAATTAAGAAACTATTTTTATTGATGTTGTTGCTTACCCTTCCCTTTCTTCTTAGAACACTAAGAAGCATAATGGTCATCCATACTTGAATATTTTACAATTATTGCAAACTATTTTATTGTTATTGTTTCTTACCCTTCCCCTACTTCTCAAGATACAGAGATGAATATTAGCCATGATTCTTGCACTTGATATGGCTCAAATTATTCTTCTACTAGTTATAAGAGCTTGAATCTTCCTTCTTCTTCTAACCCTTCACAAATCCTATTTTATTTCCTCCTTTCCTCACTCTCCCAATGAGGGCTAGCTCTAGTACATCCTCATCATTGGCTGAAACCATATCCAATCTCATTTCCTCCTTGATAAATGCATCCCACAAACTTTCAATTAAGGGTAGCTTCTCACAAGCACATACAAACTGTACGAAATGGTGCCAAGATGGACCAAAGCCATTCAAACTAATCCAAATTAATCCATTCTCTTCTACCTTGTCATCAAGTGTAGCTCGTTGATCTCTCAACGCTTGATCTTTATCAGATAGATGACTATTGCAGTAGTATTTCTCATGTAAGTAATGGAAGATTTATTCATTAAGAGCATTCTCTTAGACATGTTCTCACTCCAATACAATGTAATAAAGGTAATATGCATTTCCCTATCAATCATTTTCTCTACAATGAAAGGGGTTAGATGATTCTTCACCAAATCCAAAACTATTCATTCTAGTTTGACCAATTTCTAATCATTCTCAACCAAATCCTTTGTATTTGTTGAAAGTAAAATCTCCTTCTCCACGAGGTACCAAAATTCAATCTCTTCCAAGAGATGCTACATCCTGAACTATAATAGATTTGGAAGTACCCTCCAATGTGTGACAATCCTAAAGAACCTAACTACTTGTGATTACAACTCTTTAAACAAACATGAAAACATATCAAGAACTAAGAATCAAACCTGCAACCTCTTATAGGTGGAGGCTACCTTTCTCAAACACATAAAATAACACTCCAATCCCTGGAGCAATTGGGACATCACACCCCATGGGCCACAACCTTTAACCAGTTGAAATTTGGTTCACTTACTAAAACTTGGGCATCCCACCCTTGAAACCCTTCAACAACTCCCTCTAACAAGTTGCAATCCTATCCATGCACAACTTCCTATTAGTTTCAATGAAAGTGCTCTAATACCATGTAAGCCAGACAATAGTAAGTAAATTTTTCACTAAAAGAATATTCCTAAGATCCTAGGTAATTTAAAGCCCTTGATGGGTATACTAGAATCTACAAAAACACACTACAGAAAAACAATAAGAGCATGTATATAGATTTGAACTCTCAATTACAACTATCTTGTATTGAATGCAAAGCAAAGAAAATACAATGCAATACCTCAAAATCAAAAGCTTACTAACCAACATGGAAGTGTTCACTTCATCTCATTTATAGAATAGGAAGATGAGAAAAGATACAAAGTATCTAGTCACATGCATGAAGCACTCAAGGTGACTCAGTCAAACGCTAGTCCAAGTTTAATCATCTAGTGTACCCTTGCTGCATGTATAAGTGTGCGAGGTAAGTGCATGTCAACTAGAAGACAAATAGAAGCATGCAACCCCTTCCTTGAGAATTGTGCCCCCTACCTAGACTAGGACCTTATAATGCAAAAGCGCTCTGATTATATAGGGTTTTGTGCCCTCCAAATATTAGATCATGCATGTAGAACTGAACTGAACTGAATTTGAACTACAAACTGAACTAAACTGAATCTGAACTACAAATTGAACTAAACTAAAGAAAAAAATGGAATTTCTTTATCTTAAACAACATGCAAAATGCAATTAATTGAGGGTAGAAAAACTGGAAATATATTGTCTACTCTCTTACATAACAACACCTCCTTCATACTATAATGTGCACAGGAACCATGACAAACTTCTACCATTATTACTGATGTATGGACGTGCAAAAAGTACACCCTTACTACTGTTATACCTGCCAATTAAGTTCACCCTAGTACTGTGGAGAAGAATGTCAAAGTTAAACAAGGTAGAAAATCTAACAAAAGATATGAACCAACTAATCAAAATAATATTACCACGGTGATAAATTGAATCCTTAAAAGAGTGACTAGCATGGGAAGACACAGATTTAAGTCAAACAAGTATAAATATTTTCCATAGATAAGACAAAATTTACTGCATGCTTTTAAGAAAATTCATCTCAATGGGAAAATAAATTGTTTCAAACCCCAAGATTGAAAGGAAATTGACTTAATGTACAACAATATGTTAGTATTTTGTTACATTGCATCTACATTTACTCATAGGTGTTGATTTGATGCTATATAATTCTTAAAGCCATGTTCAACCTACAATGAGTCTCTAGATTTTTTGTTGTTAAAGTTGTAGACCTATTTTAGCAAAGCCATAAGCTTTGATCATGATGAAATGTAGTTAAAGGGTTTTTTCTGGATTTATATATTTTTCACAGTTTAGTTTCAATTATGCATTTTTCCATACCAAGTAAGAAATAAAACAAACCATTAGCAGGTAAAGAACATATCAATCAAATCTAAACATGTAAAATAGATCGGATAAAAGATATACAAATGCAAAATGGAAAGTTTTAACTCAAAAACTGAATACACAACGTGGTGTTAATAGTACCTATATAGAAGGATTTGATATCAAGATTAAAGACACACCGAGTCCATTAAATGCCTCTTTCCAAGAACTCTCAGTAAGAGTTTTCCAAAATCCCTTTGATTTCCCAAATACAGTAGTTTACATCCCAACAGAAGTTGTGTGTCTAGTGGCTTTCTAAAACAATATAAACCACCACATAACATTGTGTTTATGTATAAATTTGAGCAAGAAATGTACAAGTCAAAAACCAAAATTTGGCTGGAAAATCCAAATCACTAGGACAAAGCAGGAAGAAAAGGAGTTGTACCTGTGTTATCATAGCTGTGCAAGCTCTAGTTTCAGAATCTGTAACCAAATTTGCCTTTGTTCCCATATACTTGTTCCTACGTTTCAATTAAAATCTCTTAGACTATAACTATAATAGTATTTTTTAAATTTATGATGTATAATTACTTGATGAAAATTGAATAAACTAAACTAATGGTAAATAATATCACAAGTAATTATCTGTAGATTAGAAAAAGTTTTCCAACATGGTATGAGAGAAGTGAGATCAGGCAGTGGAGTGTGTCTTGGTGGAATGATCTTGCATCAAACAAATCTGTGTATTTTCCCTGGAACTAGTTTATCTGCAGATCTGAGAATTCAAGCATGCACTACGTAAAGATCCATTAGCTCTAGCACCATTATTATACACAACTGATTTTTTTATTTTTTTTTATCTTATTCTGGAGCAGGTGTAAGGAGGTGAGAATGATCATTCTCCATCATCAAGTTGAAGGGAGTCATAGCATCAGCTGTGTGGAACAGTAAATATTAATTCATGACAATTTGCAATCCAAAGGGCATGGTTTTATGCAGTCTCCTCTACTTCGATTTGCTTTTAGCACCATAGATATCAAAAATTGAAGGCAACGACAAGGGGCATTGCAATAATATTACTCTATATTCGAAGAGTTGTCACATAATTTCCAGACATGCATTGGAATATATACATATATATGGAAAAGATAGACATACTATGCATTCCAAAGAATTTCATATCTGTATAGAGTAAGCCATAATAAACACAAAAACATGAAAGAGAAATACCCCCAAACACACAAAAACAGACCTAGAAAATGCTTACCCAGATAACAGATGAGAAGTTAAGAAATAAACTCACAAACCAAATCAGCAACATATATCCATATTATATCAACCCTCAGGAACAAAAATCAGCCACGGATAGCTCCATCTCACCAGCTACAGGCATCCTCCAAACCCGTTCCTTTGAGCACACAAATCTTAGAGGCAGCTCTCAAGTGCAAGCATGCTTTAACCATTAAATTTTTGTTGTTTTACCAACACCATTAGGACTTCCAATAAACTTTAATGGCTTGTAGAAGGTAATGACAAGGATATTTTCTAGGATTTCCTCTATCCCATCAATGGTATCATTGTGATTTTCTCAGTTCAAGTAGAGCCAAAGAGTCCAAGCGAAATCCATTATCATTGACCCATATTATCATATTATCAAGAAGGGAACAATATTGTCATTGACCCATTTGTCTGCAATTGACTGGCTGGCCGAGAGACCGGCAATATCTTCATTCCTAACCATCACAAAGACCTTAATATCAATGTTAGAGAGCGCCTTGAGGATGACTGGATTGGTATTGTATATTTTAACCCTACAAACCTTCAATCCTTGGATCAAGTTAATAGATTCTTCTACACAGGGCAGGTTGTCACCAAACTACCCATAAGTGACACCAATGGTGTAATCCTCTGCATCTGTGCAACAATGACAAAACAAAAAAGATAAAACATTGAAAAACTAGTGAAAATGATGCAAGATCTGTATATAATAAAATACATAGGAATGCTAGTATAAGGCATAACAAGGCGTGGAATTTCATTGGAATGCTTGAAAACAATTGAAATACAATGGGGCCAAATGTGAGCTCAATCCATCAAATTTTCAAAAAAGGGAAGCACAATGAACATAAGAAGAAACATGTAGAATTTTTTTTTTCAAATTAAATAAACACATTATTTCATTTCCCCAAAAGTATCTTAAAACACCCTGGCACAACAATCTCAACAAAAACTAGCGCAGATAATCCCTACTGCCATCCAAGAATGAGATCCAAATGGTAGCCAGACAATTTACAATGTAAAATCATGGTATTTTACCAGGTAGACTTACCTAGTGGAGGATCTTTTCAAGGGAAACCTAATTAACACAATAGGGACATTCAGAGACAAAACACTGGAAAACCATTGAGATTTACTTGTATAGACTATTGGTTTAAATGAGGGAAACCCCATAGGAAAATATATGCTAATACCAATAGGAAAAGATAAGGGAACTAGAAGCAGATATATGTTAGTACTAATAGATTATTTATTAGGGTTATTTAGGTTTGTTTGGCTAAATAATTATTATCTTTCTCATTCATATTCAAATTTTAGCCAGTGATATAATGAGCTATAATGCCTTGATAAATATGTTTGTAATGGCTTTGTGCTTATGAATATTATTGTATTTTCTTCCAGATTTCTGAACTCTGAAATGATTACACCTGTAGGTTGGTATGTACCAACAACTTCACTCTAACTCTACTACTAAGAAAAAGATTGATTTCTTTCCTCCGGAAAAAATGTCAGTACCATAAGGAACCCAACCCATGAAATGTTAGTACTAAGAGGAAAAATATAAGGAACCCATGGAATTTTCATCTAAATTTCTTCTGACAAAGGATTTATCCCAAGAAACAAAATGAATGCCTCTTGAAAGCCCATAAGCAAGAAAAAAAACATTATTGTATCCCTTGAAATTGCTTTAGTATGCAACTTATGAAAAAAAACAAAAACAAAGTGATATTAAAAGAAAATATATACATGGATGACTGCTTAAAGGCATGAATTATGACTCCAAGAATGGCCTACAAAAGCCAGAAAATCGTCGGTCCTGGAGTTTTCATTGTATCAGTACTTCCCTTTACATGAATAATTTGCAGTACCCAAAGTAGAATTTGTTAGTTTAAAGAACTAAACGTAGAATTTCTTGTCAGGTATGAATTCCTTTCACGTAGATACTCTAATCCAATATAGTTATATGGGAGACTTGGGTACACCCACCAATTAAATACAAAAAGTGTAGCAATGGCCCATCAAACGAAAGAAAATATATACATGAATGACTACTTACAGGCATGAATTATGACTCTAAGAATGGCCAATAGAAGCCAGAAAACCATTGGTCCTGGAGTTTTCATTGTGTTAGTACTTCCCATTACATGAATAATTTGTAGTATGCAAAGAAGAATTTGTTAATTTAAAGAACCTAATGTATAATTTGTTGTCACGTATGAATGCCTTTCACGTAGATACTGTAATCCAATAAAGTTATGTGGGAGACCCGAGTACACCCATTGGTTAAATACAAAAAGCTAAGCAATGGCCCATCAAATGATAAGAGTCCTACTTATTTTCATAATTTAAGTTTTTTCACCAATCTAAAAATAGAGAATGAATAAATGGAATGAGAACATACCAGTTGTGACATCACGGTCTAGGCTCTGGACTGAGATCATTCAAGTTTTCTGCTCTTTCTCCTTTATTATGATAAATGGTTTCTCAAACTCATCAAATATCAATGCCCTCTTTGCAAATAGTAACAAAATGTAGCATAGGGATTAAAGCCTAAAAATACAAGTTTGAAGGAAAAAATATTGGATTTTGAATTGACTTGAGGTGTGTGTACTCCTCTCCTCTCTGTGTGGAAAACTGAAAATGCAGTGAATCTCCTCTCCATGTGGAACACTAAAAATGCAACGAAATTGAAAATGAAACATACCTTGGCGCGATCAATGGAGTGAAGGTCAGTTGATGGGGTTTGATAACCCTAATTCGCAGCTCTCTTAAGTATCATTTTCGCTTTGGCCTTGTGAAAAGTGAACATATACTACCTATTCTAGAACTTAAACAAAGATTGGGTTTGGGAAGGATTTTCAAATATGCTAAAATTTTCCCTCCTGAAAAAACAATCATTACATTATTTTATTTTATAAATATATTATATTATTTTCACTTAAATACATTATACATTATTTTATTTTCTCTTGGATAGTATGTTTTTAGTTGTATTTTAGAAACTAATGCTCTTGGGAAGTTTTTTTGTTGTGTTTGAAAACATTTTTTTGCATATTTGGCATATTTATCATAATAATAATAAAAATTTAATTTTAATATTATTGTTTTTATGCAATTTTATGGAGGTGGACAAACTCTATTTTTGGAATTTGAATGTGAGACCTCTCAGAAGGAAACATGTACTCTTAACTTTCTTGTATTGAAAATATTTAAGTTTTCTTGCATATTGAGTGGGTGCAAACAAGAGAGAGTATATAGTAAGTCGATTTAATAATTCAAAACAAGTGTTAGTTTCTTAAAAGTCACATGACAAATTTGGGAGTAGGGTATGTATCCTAGGTTAGATATATTCAAATTATTGTGTGAATGGGTTTGAAAGACCCTATGTTTTTATCTTGATAAATGGAGTCCTCTCCAAATCACTCACATAGTTTAGGTTTTCATAAGCAAAGTAGGTGATTTGCCTTAAGATGTAAAAATTTCATTTTAAATAGTGTGATGATGTGGTTTCCACGAGGCGTTAAAAGATGGAACGAGCATGCACATTTGGGATGCTAGTGTTATGTTCTACTCGAGGCATGGGTGTATGTCCAAGAAGACTCTAACAAGGGTTGAAGAGATGGAATAGTTAGAGGGGTTGGGGGTTGTGGTCTCACTTAGAGGTGTAGAAAAGCAAGTTATGCACCATGAGAAGTTGTGAAGCTAACTTAAGACATTTGACAAGTTGTAGAAAGGAAACTTGGCAGTGATACTAAGTGAACATTCTTTGATCGAAGTTGATAGCCTCTCCTTGCACTACCACTTTGCAAAATGAAGAAGAAATGTGAAATATATGTGCAACCCACTAATAGGTTGGCAAGGTTGTTGCAACATATATAGGTGGTTGTTTCAGGTTGTAGAAGGAGGTATTAGAACTTGGAAGGTGACCATTGGAGTATATTTCTCATGGGGTGTTAAGGAGGTGCAAAGATTTGATAAAGATTGAATTACACAAATCTAACAAATAGGCCATATTGGATTAGAATAGTATTTTTTTTGGACATCCAAAGTTGAAGGTGCATTTTGTGGAGGTGTAGTCTAAGTGCTTGGGTGTGGGCCACATCTTATGGCTAGGACTTTTGGGTGTGTTAGTGGTGTTAGTGCATTGTGTTTGACTAACACTAGCTAGAATATGTTCCATGAAGGCAAAAAGCACACGAGTTTCAAATGTCTTAACCATTTCACATTCTAAGGTGTGTTATGCCCTAGTTTTGAAGAGACAATTAGAACCATCTTAGAGTGTGATGGGTTGTACCATGGACTTAGGTCCACTTGCATGGGTTGAGGTGAAAAGGTATCCCATGAGTTGAGGAAAATGATTCTAATTATTACCTATATAGAGTGTTTATGATATAAGATTAATGATTTTTTGTTGTGGAATGGAAGAGGAAGATAAGAAAGGAGAGGCACTAAAGTTTGTTGTAAATAAATAAAAATGAAGGAAAAATGTCTCCTATTAGAAAGATTTTTCAAGTTGGCTATTCAATAGGACTAAATTTTAGTTGGATCTAGGGAGTTTGCCTCAAAAGAAATGGTTGGGTACTCTATAAATCCAAGACCTAACATATCCAAGATAGTCCATTAAATAGATTCTTCTTGGGAAAAGGTTGCAAAGGCTAAGGTTAAAATATCCCCTTTTTAATGTGGGGTTTAAACCTTCCATTTGAGAATGCTAAAAACAAGGTCATTGTCTTGAAAGGAAGTCCTTTATTCTACCAAAACATAATTCCAATGCTTAATCCATGGTGCGATTCTTTCTATTTTAGTTTGGCCTTGAATGTTGAGATATATATTTCAGTCCAGTTATCAATTTGTTGTTTCACTTATGTGTTGAGAAGGCTTAAGGGTTATAGAGGATAAGACAGTTATTTTCCAATACCCATCCCTTGAAACCCTGTAAAGAGATTGTGCGCCCCATTTTTTTCATAATATCTCAACCACAAGCTCTTCCTACGAGGATTCCCTTGAAGGGAGGGTTTGTAAAAGAAGTGGAAAAAAACAAATTTCATGTTGAGTCAGAGGAGGGGTATAGATTACAAGTGTCTCTAAAGGTCTTGACAAAGCTAAAGGGGAATGGAGTTTTCCTCCTATTGCAACACCTTCTATTCCACCATTCAAGGTGCTAGAGGGGACTAACTTTAAGGGTCATAGGTGAAAGCTCACAAAGATCTTAAAAATGAGAAGGTAGGCTCGATTTAGCATAGGATTGATTCTTCAATGGTTGATTTTTTGGGTGAGATTTACCAATAGAAAAGAACTATACTAAAATTGAGAGGGAGGCACTTGAGATGGTATATTAACTCCAAAAATTCATAAGCTATTTACTAGGAGGCCCATTAAAGTTTTTCACTGACCATTCCGCTCTGAAAAATTTAGTGAACAAGCCTATCAAATGTGCTACTCCAGTCCTATTGCAAAATGCAGAATTGATCACTCAAAGCCTTGGGCCTATTTTGATGGTGCCTCTCAAGGTGATCCCTACTAGGAGGGGAAGGAAACATCTTGCATACCAGTGAGTCTCATGTAATCAGATTTAAGGAAGGAATTGGTAAAGGGTTCAACAACAAGGTTGAGATGATGGCACTAAAGCTTATCTAAACTCTGGCAGTAGAATATAGGGTTCCATAATTTCTAATATTTGAAAATTCTCAATGTGCTATAAAATGACTCAATAAGTAGTATACTCTAAAAATATCTACCATTAGTAATGAGGAAGTTCTTGGTATTGTTGAGGGGCTTACCCAAGTTGACTTGGATCACATTTTTAGAGAATGAAGTCAACGGATAGATCACATGTCAAAAGGCCTCGATCTTTAGCCTGGGGAATGGATTGCTTATGAAGATTTAAATGGGATGCACACTAAATATTCCCACTTGCCTTTCCTTTGATCAATGGAATCTTGGCTTCTTTTTTTATTTCTCATAGTTGAATGTACATTTTTTGTATGAGGGGATTGTTTATTTTTTTTGGATCATAACTATACACTAGCCTACCTAGAGGTATGCAACAACAGAAAGAAGCAAAAGATGCATAGTATTTTAGAGGTAACATCTAGAGATGAATAGGTATAGTCTTTTAGGATAATAACTGCTGGCTTGATGGGACCTCACCCAGGTTCAGTGTCCGTTTACCAAAACAAATCCCTACACTACTTTCCCTTTTGGCATCAACCTACAGAGTGCAGACTGAAGTCTCACTCGAAGAAGTATGGGGGGATGTTGGAACCAAGTTTCTGCACCCTGATATGGTTTTGATCTCGTTGATTCCCTCTATCCCTGCCTTTGCATAGGTTGATTCACTCTAGGGCCTACAAGACGAGCCCTCTATTCCAGCCTTTAGTACCTCTGCGAGAGGGTACGATCGGCCTTCACATAGCCCTTGCCTACTGCTCAAGTACTTTTGCATTGCTACGGCAGTGTGCCGTACAGTTCCCCAATTAATCTAAGTGACTTGCTTATCTTATCAAACAATTCTAGTTAACTCCGCCTAAAGAAATATTTGTAAATGCATTCAATTATTCAACGTAATTGCATCATTCGTGCATCACTTAAGCATAATAAAGGAAATTCATACATAACATATCAAGATGTAATAATAGAAAAAAGACACAAGAATTAAAGAAATTATCTCTTTATTAATATCTTCCAAATGTTTACAGAATCTGTCCACCCTATGCACATAGCTGCAGGGTTCCGCACACTCAGTTGCGGACTTCTACCCTAGGCCTCTATGCACTCAGTTGCAGAGCCTATACCTACACTACAACCCAAGACTTAGAATTCTTACTTCAAAGCTATGACTCTCTTACATTATTCATTGTTCTATCTCTCTAAAACTACTTAGAGCTTAGCTCTTTTCATACAATCCCATGGTCCGCGAACCATGGGCAGATCTCTTACAGTAGACTTTACTTTTCAAAACTAAGGCAGACTACCCTTTATGACACCTAACACCTTCTCGCTCTACAACCAAAAAATGCGGAGTCTTTACATTTTTATTACAAAATTTGACTCAAACATGGGCTTTTAGCCCCAAACTACCCTTGGGGATCCCGTTCCCAACAAGCCCCCAACACAAACATCATTACTTGCCCTTGAGTCACTCAGTAGGCGCGGAGACCTTTGCGCGAAGCCCATCTAGCTCAACTCCTATGAACACTACCTCGACCGTGCACTGAGATTCCGCCTGCTTCGCATCTTCCACTGTCTTCTCGGTCATTGCTCCTATGCTGTCAGCCTAAAGATTTTGTTGTGTCGCTTGTAGAGTCGCAAGATTGCCTTCAATATTTTTTGTGACTACGTAAGCTTCCTCTAGCCAGGGCTTTAGTCATGCTTTCAACACTGCTTCCTTGTGTAGTGCTGCGTCCACCTGTTCCTTTAGCTGCTTGGCCTCTCGCAGCTTGGCTAGCCTCTGTGTTAGCGCGACAGTTCGTGTTGTGCCCTTAACTTCATCGTAGCTCTATTGTAGCTCGCGTGCTTCCATCTCCAACCTTTAGATATTTGGGTCCTCCTACAAGCTTGTCAGGACCTCAAATGGTTGTTCAGTAATCCTGCCTTCTCTACCCCCTTGAGCCACCTCCGCGGCTCCAAGGCAATCATTCCCGTATTTTTGTCTATGATGTGGCGCATCGGTTGCTCGGTTGCTAAGTGTGGGAATTTCTCGTGGTCTGCCAAGTCCTAATCTTCAAGCATCAGTATCGGCACCCATGCCAAACACGGACCGTCAAAAGCAATTTCATTCGGTAGCAGAGGGGTTTGCAAGGGATTCGTACTCTCATCAATGTCCTTTGGGACCTTGCACGCAAGCTTGCATGAAAGGACATACTCCGGAAACTACGTAATAGGGTCCACACCGTGGGCTTCAACCTCCTCTACTTCCATTTCTACATCCTCATCGTCCAGTGGGATGTCTTCAATATCTTCCTCCTCGGCTTCTAAGTTTATAGCCTTGCCTTTCTCTTGTGTAATGGGCTTTGGTGGGTTTCTACTTGGTGAGGTGCGCACTGGTATGGCAGGCTTCTTTCCCTTTTTGTCCTTCATGATTTCCTTGGTTGGGGTTGGCTTCGGTCTCAACGTTCTTGGGGATTTAGGGACCTTCGCCAATACTTCAGCTACTTCTGGAGCAGCTACGTTTGCTTCTATGTCCATTTCTTATGCCGACTCCTCTACTACTTGCTTGGTATTGATAATTTCTGGGGGCGCAGACATGATCTTATGAAATATTTCCCATGTGTCCGTCGGTAAAGTCTCAAATACCCCAAAAGCTATCAGAAGCTCATATTTTTAGCGATTCATAGGTGCCTAAGAGCTCAACAACTAATCACTCAAAATGCCAAGTGTTTCTTACTGGACATCCACTTCTAATTTATAGGGCATTTTCGAATTCAAATCCATCCTTTCCCCCAAAAATTGGTTCATTTATGCTGGATTGGCGACATATTTTCAAGGATCTAAGCCATAAATTTTGTCTTAAATGCTGACTGCCTGCTCCATTTGGCCTCACTTCTGACATCTTTTCATGAACAATGACTTTATTGGTCACTTTCCGGCTAACCTATGTGATTTCTCCGTTGGTAGCACAACTCCCTTCGCACTGCCGCAGACCTAGTGACACTTCCTTGCTTCGCACCATTCACCAATTGTGCAGCTCCCAAACCCGGGCAGTGTAGTTTATAGTCTCACACCTCCTTTTAGTTGCCTGGAGTGTTAGGACTGTGCTACCTTCATTTAGTCACATGGTCGAACTATCGGTGTATGGCTTCAAACGACTTCCATTCACCTTTTCGGGGAAGGGTTCTCCATTCAATTTGACCAGTTGTACCACTCCTCCATCAGTAATCTCCTTAATAACATAGGGCCCTAACCAGTGCGTTTGGAATTTCCTTGGAAACTTATCAAACTTACTATCATATAGCAAAACCAGGTCATTTACCTTAAATGTGCACAACTTAATGTGTCAATCATGCCATGCCTTTTCGCGCTGCTTTTGGACCTGCTAGTGAAATCCAGCCAAAAAATATCTCTTCCTCAAGCTCATCCAACTGTGTGAGCCTTTCCGCCAGGGCTTCACGATCCGTCATACCTGTGAGTGCTGCTATGCGCAGACTAGGCACGATGTATTCCAAGGCATTACCGCTTCAACCCCATAGACGAGCCTAAAGGGTGTTTCTCCAGTCAACTTCTTGCATGTCATTCGATAAGCCCATAATGCTGCAGGTAAGCATAGGTCCCAGTCACTTCATTGAGCATTACAAACCTTGCTCAGTGCATTTTCAAGCACTTTGTTGGACGCTTCCACCATCCTGTTAGCCTATGGGTGATAAGGTGTGCTCTTCTGGTGGTATACTTGAAATACCTCCGTCAACGCGCTGATCGTCTCATTCAAGAAGTGTGTACCACGATCAATCATCAAGATCTTTGGACAACCAAATCACGTCTATACATGCTCAAATAGGAACTTTGTGGCAATCACGCCCATGCAATCCTTTATCGACTGTGCCTCTGCCCAACGAGTCAAATGCTTTGTCGCGGTGATAATATACCTCAATTTTGTCTTTCCTTGGGGCTGAATGGGTCCAATAAAATCTATTGCCCAATTCTCAAAGTGTTGCAACATCATCTATGGATTAAAAGGAATCTCATCCTTTCGTGATGGCCTACCAGTCCTTTGAAACACAGCATACGCCTTGCAATATTATTTTGAATCTTGATGGAGGGTTAGCCACCACAACCCTGCGCGTAGAATATTTTGCGCGGTTGCTCTTCTTGCATAATGTCCTCCCGTGACGCCCCCATGAGCATCCACAAGGATTTTTCTTCTTTCGAACTTTGGTACATACCATCGCAATATCTCATCAGTCCCCACCTTGTACAGATGACCTGCAATGACAGAGAAATCTACCATGCACACCACTAATTCATTCTTTTGATAGACAATGTATCCTTCCAGTGCAGTACCTATCGTTAGGAATTGTATTATATCCTCAAAATGACCGTTCACGATGTGCACTACAAATAGTTGTGCATCAAGCAATCTCTCTAAATTAGTGGGCTCCTCCCCTATTTTGATGCGCGACAGATGGTCTGGTCTTATATTCACTCGTCCAAGCTTCACAATAACTTTAAAATCATACTTCTGGAACAATAAGAGCCACCTGCAGATTCTCCCCCCCAACACAGGTTTATTGACTGTGTACTTCAATGGGGAGTGATCTGTATACATCTTAAAATGGCCTTCGAGCAAGTAGTGCCTATACTTCTGGAGCGCATACACCATAGCTAGCCCTTCGCACTTAGTGGTGGAATAGTTCTTCTCCACTTTGGATAATCGTCGGCTCATGAACACAATAGGATGGTCCAAGCCTTCTCCACCAACCTGTGTCAGTACTGCTCCCAACACTATACATGACGCATCAACATGTACATGAAACTCTTTCTTCGAGTCTAGGAAGACTATAATTGGCATGGTGACCATCTTTTATTTTAATATATGCAAGCTCTTCTTACAGTCATCGTTCCAATAGAATGTGACATCCTTCTTAAATAATTTCTCCATAGGCCCAGTGATCTGGGCATAACCTTTGATAAACTTTCTGTAATATCCCGTATGTCCAAGGGTAGTGCACAACTGCTTCACACTCCGCGGTGTTTCCAAGTTTAGTATCACCGTGATCTTCATAGGGTCTACCATTATTCCATGTCTACAAACCACATGCCCCAACATGTTTCCAAAAGGAATACAAAACAGACACTTCTTGAGATTTAGCATGATCTGGTATATTCACCAGGTACCCAGCATCAGGCACAAACTTGCTACATGGTGCTTAACCAGCCCAAACACAGTCCAGTCATCAAAATATACCTCTAGGAACTTAGGAATAAATTCCTTGAATGCAGCAACAACTACGCGTGAGAAGATCACAGGTGCATTCTTCAATCCGAATGGCATTATAGTTTACTGAAAACAACCCCACTTAGTTGCAAAGGTTGTCTTTCTCCTGTCCTTTGGCGTGATTTTGATCTAGTGGTACCCATAGAACCCATCAGTGAAGGAATATGCTTCCTAGCCACCTACATTGTCCAACACTTCATCAGTGAACGCAGTCGAGAAAGGATCATGTACACAAGCCCCATTCAGCTTTCCAATATCCACACATATCCTTATTTCATCCTTTTGCTTCTTTTCCTGTACCACCATTTGACTTACCCAGTCAGATTCTTCCACGGGCTCAATGATGCCTACTGCAAGCATCTTTTATAGCTCTAAGCGGACCTTCTCCTTATATTTTGGATTGAGATGGTAAGGTCTTTGCTTAACTGGGTTCACGTCAGGCTTCAATATAATCTTCATCATTCCTAGGCCCCTGATTATCCCCTTCAGATCCATGAACTTGGTAGGGAATAAATCCTGGTATTCGCAAAGCAATTCAACGACCTTATCCATTATCGCATTGTCCCAGTAGTCTCCAATCTTCACGAATTTGGGTTCTTCTTCCATACCAATCTTTACTTGTTTTGTTTCAATACTGTGGTTATATCATGGTTCTCAACCTACGCTCCTTGAACCTCGCAATGACCTTTTGTTTGTGGAATGTTAATCTTTTGTGGATCCTCATCCTCTTCTTCAACAGTTACATTGTAACATTCTAGTGCATGATTCAACTAAGTAGCCCATTAATTCTAAATCGGGTCTAAAGGATCCTGTAGTATCCTAAAGATTTATGCTTTCATTCTTGTAGCGCTTCATCAATGCTGTTAAACCCATGCTCAAAACTGAATGTCACCATGAATCCCTCGTGCAGGATATCCCATGGCAGAGCTCGATTCTATATACCAGTTCATTGGGACGATATCCAGGGTGTGACAGAGCAAGTGCACTCATTCGGGTTCGGGCTTTTCTCCATAACCCTGGGTCCATTTGACCAAATGCACGCTAGATCATACTGCCCATTATGCTTGTTTGTCATTCGCATCTTTGTCTTCCCAAAGCAATTTCTCGTTATTCTCTTGCATTCACTCCAATCATCAAAGCTTCCCTTGTGCATACCCCACCATCTTGCGGGTGTAGCACGTAGTGCCCAGTCCAACGCCTGGAAGCGCTTCTTTTATAGTAACTCCCTTTCAAATGCATCCAAAAAGATATCTACCTCATTCAGACCACCATAAGTAGGTAGATTTCTTACCTCTGAGGACACACAGCGTAGCGATCAGGTCATCATGTTGCAGTTTAGTGTAGTCACTTCATGTAACTGGTTCTGCCAGCGCTGTAACTCTTCATCGGAGTCTAAAGTGAAAGATTCCATGTAATCTATCCATCCGTGGTGGGATTCACCCAATCTTGATCTTGCACCATTATCTTATAGATACAATCCAAATCATCATCACTCTCATAATCGCGGACTGGTTCCGTATAGCGCGATCCCTTAGCAGGATCTAGAGGTACTATTACGCGTAGTGATTTCTTCTCAAAGATCATCTTCCACTTCTTCCGATTGATTACCCCATTCATATCAGTAGCCCAATCAATTCCTAAGAGCGCAGGATAGGGATTGCTATCATCCTCCATCTCTATCACTTCAAAATCAGCCAATGCGCTCGCTCCCTCAATATCCATGGTTACCCCCTATAGTTGCCCCATGGGGATGATCTTCTACTAATTGGCCATCCTTAGCTGAATCAAAGACCATTGCAACGTGGGTCTTCCCATTTGTTCCCAAGTCTGCTTCGATAGGATGTTCACGTCTGACCCCAGGTTCAAAATAACCTGATCCATCTCATACTCTCCTATCTACGCGGTCAATCTTATCTCCCGTCCCATCCTTGTTTTATGCTTGCCAATATTTCATACTACACGTGGCTCACCCGACGTAGTTCCAGGACATCTATTGATGAGCTCTTGTAACCCTTTCATAGCCTTATTGTCACCCAGTAAATTCATACAAGAATCCAGGAATGTTGTGAGCATAGAGAGGTCCATCTCCTACTCAGGCTTATCCCTGATTACTGAGTTGAAGGCCTCAACGAAGCTCTTTTTAGCTTCCATGAAAGTTTCATGTGCACGCTCCAAATCAAACTCAACCTCTTTCGTTGGAGCTTTGTGAACCCATGTACTATCTTCTAGTTGTTTCCCCTTGTTTTCTCTTATTGCGATTCCACTTCTGAGCACTATATTTATATTTGGATCCTCTTCGCGCGGCTTAGACCTCATCATTGCAGGTTCTGAGTCGGCAGAGGTGGTAGCGTCCCTTTTTCATGTATCCTAGCTATCAACATGGGACATTCTTCCATTTGATGATCAAACAACATGCAATACTTGAATGCTGGACGTGTTGGATTAGTGCAATCATGGGCATAGTGTCCTGGTCATCTACAATTGTAGCAAATCAACTGTCCTCAACCTCTACTAGGTCCTCGTCCTCCTCGGCCTCTTCTGTGCCCCTGAAATCTTGTCCATGCCATCCTTCCACTCTAGTCAAGGGGCCCCGTTTCGGTATAAACCCTATAGGCGAGAGTTCTATCCATCATCAATTCATAGATCCTACAAGTATGCTCATCATGCCCTACCGACCTACAAAATTTGTAGAACATCTTTTCTGGTGTCTGTAAAAACTTCTGTAGTAAGTGACAGTTATATATGGCATGTTTTCCGGCTGCTTGATAGATAGTGCACCATAATGCAAGCCCCGCATTAGGTCCTAATTGAGCTTCTAGCCTTAAATGCATCGGTCCCCCTCCTGCAATATAGTTTGCAAAGACCGAGCAATGGTTCTTGTCATGTCCTTGACTCTTGCATTTCAAGCATCATACCTCCTCGCACACCTCTGGTCAAACCGTCCTGTCCTGCTTCAAACTTTTCATCTCAAGGCATATATTATTTAGTTGTGCATGGATCTGTTGAACCCCCAGGTTTGGATCTTGCAATGGAGTCTCATGTAGTCTCATAGCAATCTCCAAAGCCTCTGCCTGAGTAGTTATCTTCTGCTACGATAGCACAACCCTTAAGTGTGGCAGGAGTGAAGCAACAAACCACTTGCGATGTTGTCCTTCCATTAGGTTCATGTTGGCTTCACAGATTGTACATTTCAAACTCTAATCTATTTCCTAAGGTATCTCACTTGGTTGCATCGCAATTTCTTTGAATCCCACAATCAACTACACCTCATATTTAGGCCTACTGAATTCTTTATTCAGTGTTGTCTGGATGTCTGCCACTCCAGCATTCGGGTTATCATTAGAGTACTTAATATACCAGGTTAGCATGTGATTTTGCAGATAACTAGCTAGCGTCACCCTCTTTATATGATCATCTATAACACCTTGAGCTTCCCATATAGCCCTCGCAATGAACCAGAATTGGTCCAGGTCCTCATTTCTCAAGCCTTTGAACAAAGGCAGCTTCACTATATTTTCCATACTGAATTATGGTGGAGGTGGAGGTGGTACGGGTGAAGTTGGAGGTAATGTTGGTGAGGTCAGAGGTGGTGTGGGTGGAGGTGGTATTCGTGGGAATCCTTGTCTTATTAATTGAATAGCACTTCATGGAGAAACCTTCACTATTTCTTCCTCGTCACCTCATGAAGATGAAATCAATTGACTATACTTCGGACCCTTTTTTCCTTCGTTCTTGTAAGTTTTTCCACTTCACATAGTCCCAAACATCAAGGTAGCTGCATAACCCGTTTTTTGTACAATAGAATTTTAATCCAAGTATTCAAATATTTTACGTATTTACCTTGCGGCCCTTCAAAAAAGTGTCGCTCCGCCTCGATATAGCTAATTGAAGTGTCGACTGTGAATTCAGTCAAAATTCCTCCCACGATAAAATCAAGCCAATGATCGATAGCACGTGTGATCTTATCTTCTTATGCTTCAAATTTCTGTATTAGCTCTGGGGTCCACACAATAGGACCGTCAAGTTTCCACCTTCCTTGGATATATGCTAGCTTCATGATCCACTCATATAGCTCAATAGGGAAGGTGTAGAAAAAGATCTCATGGATCTCTGTATACGAGTATCTATCCAACGAATGTTCCTTTTTTTGTCATAGGTTTCTATTCTCTTGCGTCGTGAATTTGTGGATCTTCCTATCTCACCAGTCTCTAATCTCCTTCTTAGTTGGATTCCATTGATACGACATCACACATCTCTTATGTAGATTCTGGTCCTGGCAATGACACCATTTGTTGGCTTGAGGGGGCTTGACCTAGGATCAACGTTATTTTAGCCAAACAAATCCCTACACTACTGGCCCTTTCGGCATCAACCCATGGAGCGCGAATCGGAGTCTCAGCCAAAGCAGTATGGGGGGATGCTGGAACCAAGTTTTCGCACCCTGAGATGGTTGTGATGTCGTTGACTCCCTCTATCCCTGCCTTCGCATAGGTCACTTCAATCTAGGGCCTGCGAGATGAGCCCTCTATTCCAGCCATCAGTACCTCCGCAAAAGGGTACGATTGGCCTTCGTGCAACCCTAGCCTACTGTTCAGGTACTTTCGCGTTGCTACAGCTGTGTGACGTACAAATTCCCCAATTAATCTAAGTGACTTTCTTATCTTATCAGACAATTATAGTTAACTCAACATAAATAGATATTTGTAAATGCATTAAATTATTCAATGTAATTGCATTCATTCGCACATCACATAATAATAATAAAGGAAATTCATACATAACATATCAAGATGAAATAACAGAACAAAGACATAGGAATTGCAGAAAATCTCTCTTTATTAATATCTTCCAAATGTTTACAGACTTTGTCCACCCTACGCACATAGTTGTAGGGGTTCGTGCACTCAACTGTGTAATTCTACCCTAGTCCTCTGCACACTCAGTTGCAGAGCCTCTACCTGTGCTACAACCCAAGAATTAGACTTCTTACTTTAGAGGTGCGACTCTCTTGCATTATTCACTCTCACAGCTGAATTTACTTTTCAAAAATAAGGGCAGACTACCCTTTATGAAACCTAATACCTCTGTGCTCTGTGACCACAAAATGCAGAGTCTTTACATTTTTATTACAAAATTTGACTCAAACATGGGCTTTTAGCTCCAAAACTGCCCTTGGGGGATCCTTCTCCCAACAATATCAATGAATAAAAATATAACCTTTTCTTGGTAAAAAAAGGGCACAGGAAAGACCATGATTAAGGAGAATTTCCCTAAGAAGTACAACAACATAAGCGAAAAGAATTCTAATCTTTGTCCTCAATAGATACCAACAACACCAGTAATAGATAATACAAGGCCATCAAATCCAAAAATAGGCATATTGAATGCATACCTCTTGTTCCATCCGTGAACACCTTGGCAACACGCAGTGGAGGTTTCCTCAATCCATCTCAGTTGAAATTTTCGCCCTAATGGCTTCAACAACACCCTCACAACAACCACGATGGTGGGGTTCGAATCTGATCCCTCATATTTGTCTATGCTTGCATTTTCATATGGTTTTAGATTGATATCAATTGCAAGAGTGGTTCAATTGCACTCCCAATCCCACTCCCACTCCCACTCAGGCATTAGCGGAGGAAATTTCATCCCCCAAATGGATAGAAAAACGTTTTGGGTTATGGAAATTTGAGGTAGAGACAACTGTAAAACAAGAAAGGTAGAGATATGGTCCGCCTGCAATAGTCTTCTCATATCTTGAACCAGGAGTGTGTAAGAGAAATAATATTAGAGTGATAATATTTAAAAAATTTAGTCATATGAAAAATAATATTAGAGCGGTGTAATATTTAAAAAATTTAGTCATAATGATCCATATGCTTTGATATAAAATAAATTTTTAAAATGTCAATTTTTTAAATCTCTTGTGTAGTTATCTATTGTCAAGTATAATATCACAATAATTTATGTCAATAATGGTGTGATCATTTTTTTTTTAAGGAATTTTTTCTAGACCTACACCCCATCAAACATAAATCATTTTAACATATACCTACTTTTGAAGTAATATAAATCATCCTATGTGTTATAGACATATTTGGGCACTGCAACCCCAATCATATATGTCCATAAACCAAGGGCTTCTAAGTCCCTAAAAGTGTTGTTTCATAACCTAAAGGAACAAGGTCAGTTGATTACATCATCTCCCAGAAGTTCTCCACAGAAAACTGCTCAAAACTGGTCAAAACTAGACCATACAGACTGGTCAATGAAAAGGATGTGATGCATCTCACCTGCCACATGCAAAAAGTGCGATGCATACTAAAAATCCCTTCTGTAGGGTGCGATGGGCGAGAATAGACAAATGGCAGAGACAGTTTGCAAGGTGGATGATCATGGAATCTTCCAAAAGCTTCTCCTGTGACACTTGCCTCTCTAAATTTGCCTAGGGATGAGTAAGAGATCATCAATCTCCAAGTGGAATCAAGAACTATCAGAGAGAAGATACTAATCAAAATCCCAGAAGCTGACTCACCCCCTACAATCATCTATATATGGATCCCTCATCCCAGAGATCCAGAGGCTGAAATTTTTTATCTTGTAAGGAAGTGTTGTTGGTTTCCTGGTGCAATATCATAGTGTTGGGTGATCTAAGCTTTTCATGAGGTGAAGAAGGGCTTTCATGCTGGGAGGATGACATTGGGTCAGATC
>APFE030594386.1:3591-30809 GCA_000404065.3 Pinus taeda | reverse complement strand
GTTTCTCTTCCTCCTCCTCTAGGGGAGGAGGTTGGCGCTCTGGAAGGACCTTCCCAGATTGCAGGTTGATCTCCTGGACCTCCACAACATAGGTAGGGCATGTTGTCTCCCCAGTATATACCTGCTGGGCCTGTCTGTTGTTGGGGTTCGGGTTCGGTTGAGAAGGCATCTGGGGTTGTCTTGGGGGAGCAGGAGGTAATGGTTGCGGTTTAGCCGGTGGTGGAGGCAAAATAGAAGGAGAAGTGTTGTATTGAGGCCTCCACCCCGGTTGAGGTGCATTCCACTGAGGTTGTGGATGGGCATGTGAGTGAAACGAATGAGGAGGAGGTTGAGTATGGTATGGAGATGGATAAGACCATGAAGGAGGTGCGGACCAGGAAGGATGAGCAGGGGGGCCCCAAGAAGGTATATGAGCAGATTGGTTGGGGTTATAATAAGCTTGGGATGTCCCTTGCATCCCTTGCTGGTAAGGTCTGGGTCCATGTGGCCTCCTTTGGTTGACGAAGTAGAGAGGTTCAATTGCCACCTTAGTCCCTAGGTACATGGCTTTAAATCCAGGAAAGGTAGGGCATTGGTTGGTGGGGTGGTCTTCCTCACAAACGAAACATACATCTACTGAGTGTAATGGGCATTCATTCTTAGAATGCTTCCTCGTGCATCTAGGATAAAAAATGGCCAAAGCCTTCTCAGCTTCCTCTTTATTTTGCTGAATTCGGAAGGTATCAAGTTGCATGGAAATGGTCTGTCTCATCTCACTCTTGAGGTCTTCCATCTGGTTAGCAAACTCATGCTTAGAGAAGGTGGTACTAGCTGAAAGTGGATTCCCCCTACCTCTCTTCTAGGCTTCCCTAGAATGGTTTCTAAACACGGTATTTATGTCCTCTTAAGGTAGTTGATAGATGTCCCCTCCAGCCAGCATGTTAAGGGTGTCTAGAAGGTCTTCAGGGACTCCTCGGAGCAGAAATAACTTCAGAGATTCTGGGTCAAGTGTGCACCTGACCCGTTTATAACTAAGCTGGAACCTTTTCTCGTAATCTTCTAAAGACTCATCGCTTCCCATAGTCATCCGAAAGATTTCTCCCTTGGTTTCCTCGGACCTATAGTAGTCCCGGTATTTGGCATTGAAAGCTTGCTACATCTAAGCCCAAGTGGTGATACTGTTTCCAGGTAACCCCATGAACCAGCGTAATGTTGCATCCTTGAGGGTGGAGGGAAAGAGTTTAAACTTTTGCTTGTCCTCAGCATAGTCGTAAGTTCGACAAAGGACAACAAACTCAAACAGGAAGGTATTAGGGTCTTCAGTAGTCAATCCATGGAAGTGAGGTAAAGCTGAGGGACTTATGTTTTTCATTTTCATGTCTCCATTGGCTCTCGGATAGGAAAAGACACCTTCTATTCTCTCATCTTCTCTTCTACCATTTCGGTTTTCAGCCATGGCTTCAGATGGAGTGTTCTCTAACTCTTCTTCTATTATAGGATCTTCGTATATCTCAGGAGGTTCACCTATAGGTTCTTATGGCTCACTATCACCATAGAAGAGAGAAGTTTGACTAAGTGATGTGGTGGGGGTGTTGGGTAAGAATTTGTCGGTTTTATCTCTGTTCCTACGAGGCATGAAATGGAAAGACTTTTGATTGATTTTGTTTTTTTCTGCTAGTACCCGCAAAACTAAAATAGATTGAACTGCAACTAACTATCTTGCTGAAATGAAAAGGCGGAATTGAAATGAAAGCAGGAAAGGACTAAGATGCGCTTGCAGAATTGAAATTATGGAATTGAAATGCTAAGCTACGCTTGCAGAATTGAAATTCTAAGCTACGCTTGCAGAATTGAAATGCTAATCTATGAAAGAAGGAAATGTCCACTCTACTTTTGTGAAAATGAAATTGCAGAATGGAAATGAAATAAACTACTTAGCAGAAGGTTGTAGGAGAAAATACAAGAAAAAGGAACAATCACCAATACTCTGACGCTTCCCCAGCAACGGCGCCAAAAATATGGTGGGCTCCAGTATTGCAGCAATAATTCTACAACTCCTGGGACTCCCTTCTTTACTTTTATCAACCCGGTAGTTCGTAACAAACTTGGAAGCGACGGTGCTGTATGCACATGTACTAGCTCTTGCCGCAGCTGTCACTTGGTCAGCTGGCACAAGTCCGCTAGGAGCTTAAGCCAACTTCTATGAGCTCTTAGAAGAAGCTTTTTAATTGATGGGTGAAAGCTAACTCGAAGGAAGATGATCTATTTGCGAAAAGAGATTGAAAAACTGAAGGAAAGCGTAAACCCTAGTAAACCCTAATTCCACCAGCTGGTCCTACTGACGCAAAGAAGAGAATGCAAACTACTGAAAGAGATTCCATTACTTCTATGAAGGTAAAATACATGTTCTATACTACCTCTATCTAAAGAAAACATCTTTTTGTATTTTTTATTAATTCGTCAGTTTCATCATGCATATGCTTTCACTGTTTTTGACTGTGCAGGGGTGGATCAAGGAGGAGAAATGCTTGGAAGAGGTCGGGAAGGTTTAGAGAGGGTCTAAGGTGTCCCTAACACCCTTCCAAAGAGTTTCACAAAGTTTGGGTATCAAGGAACCTCATTTGTGAGCTTCCATAGGAAGTTTGCAGGGGTTCTACAAGATGTTCAAGAATTTCTACATGATGTTTAAAAATGGGATTTTGGAGGATGGGTGAGTGAGGGAAGATGCATGAATGGATATGGAGGTAGGATAGGGGCCTGAAGTGGCCTAGGGACTGGTGGATGGAGTGGTGAGAAGGTGTAGATTGCTGAATTGGCTCAAAGAAGGCTGAAGTAATGGTTGCACAAAAAGGGTAGGGTTACGTGGGCAAGAGAACAGATGTGAGATGAGGAACCTAGATAGGATATGGAACATATGGCTCTGATGAAGCTTAGTTGGATGAAAAAGTGGTAGAGATGCTCTGCACTATGTACATTCAACTGAATCAACAAAGTCTTGCAAGTAATCAAAGTCCTAGCTAATTTAATCTAGCTAACAATAAAGTAAACGAACAATAGGTTTATTTAAAGGAGAACCATATATATCAACTATGCAATGAGGCATTTCAGAGATCTGAACACATAACCAACTTCTGAAAATGAAAATAGCACACTAATGATTTCATGGCAAGGCAAACTAGTGTTTTTGTTTGGGACAACATGATTACTTCAATTCCAGCCCCTGATCCAATAAGGAAGAGGTGAAACCAAAAGTGTTTGTTGACCCTTTTCTGGAGATTTTTCCCTATTATTATCCTACCAATATATTCTAAACATCTGAAGCAATTCTATTCATAAACAGTGACCTAGTTAATCAACACAACTTAACCTGCCTAACAGAAATACATTTGCAAATGCATAAAAGGAAAACAACGATGCATAAAGGAAAGATAACAGTACATAAAGGAGGCCTTACGCTTTTAGGTTGGGCCCAACCTTGAGAGCTACGGTTCCTATAGAAAACTCAGAGTTGGTATAAAATAGGACTGCTTATCATTATCAAAAAATAGTCATCAGTCAAAAGTTATGCCAAAATGGCTACAAGAAAACGAGCTGAACATGACAGCACTGTAGTGCAAAAAAATGCAATGGTTTCAAAAGTCCCTTACGAAGGCTGAGGCCTTATCATTTATACACCACGAGGGCCCTAGTAGGCCTCCTAAATCTAGGGGACTTGGCTATCCAAAATTTTAGTAGACAATTCCTTTTCCAAAATCTACTTGGCTTCCTTCAAGATCCGTTTTTGGTGGCCTGTGAGCTCGGAGTTGGGTGAATATCCTGAGGAAGGGCTATTTAATGTCATAGACAACCCCCCTATGAATCCTCACCTCAAGCTTGGCTGTCATCTAGCCCATGATTGCTTGGTTTTGCTCCAACATGTGTCAAAAAACCTGAAATAAGCACGTGTTAGTCACCTAGGAAGAGTGACCACCCGTATTCGTACAAATGACATAAACATACTAAAAAATAATGCATAAGCTATGAAAAATGGAAGATTGAACAAGGACTGAACAAGGATAATTAAGCAAAATGAGCCCAATAAGTTACCTAATTTGGGGCTCATCAACGCATATGGAGCACCTTCATCTCCTTTTCCTTATTTTGAGGAGGAGATGAAAAGGTGAAGGAGAATTTCACACCATATTAATTATTTTCTAATGAAATGTATAGTATTTACATTTGGTTTTCATTTTGTGAATCTTTCTTTAATTTATATTTTACAAGACCAATTGTACAAAACAATTATTATGTTAATGTTACTTGATATGTTACAAAACAATTATTGTGTTAATTCTACTTGATGGACCAAGAAATATTATAATCATATAACGTAAATGACATTTTTATATTTATAAGTCTTTTCCAATGCATCTACTTCCCATATGGTCCATGGTAACCCAAATGAATTTCGACTCAACCCTCTCAATGATGCTTTGATTTTATTTTAGAGGATCCTTTGAATCCTCCCTTTCCTCCCAACTATGGATCACATTCATACTTCAATCAGCTCGGTCTACTCATTCCATATTCCCCAATGTATTCACAATGAGCATTACAACTCCATTCCCCATTCCTGCGTGTTCCCCAAATTTCTTGCAAATATTCATAATTTGGATAATCCTCTTCATGGCCAATTTGGTTATGTTACCACTCCTAGATATGCTTATACACTTAGATTATTGATGCACCAAATACCTTCTTTTTAACCTGGATACTTTCCTTTGAATCCGGGTGTTCCTTTATCGAGATGCTTTTTTTCTAGCAAGACTGTAATCCATAAATATTCCCTTTGTTTTCCTTAGTGCTTAATCGCACCATTGGATGTTTCGTGGCCCGAATAATAGTTCGATGATTGTTGTGGGTCCACACCTCCTTGAAGTTTGAGCTTACTCTTTCATCTGCAGTTTTCTTAAAACTAAGTTGCAGTCTGGTTAAGCTTGATATGCGAAGATCTGGATATCTCCTTCAGTGCAGTATGATTAAATTCTTAAATCGAATTTGCTATGTCCTTGTCAAACTCAGAGATTCACATTGGAACAAATATGGTCATGATGTAACATATACCTTGTGCCACGAACCTAGATGATTTTGTGACCTGGGTATCTAATTCCCTATTTTACTAGTATTTCCTGGTTATAAATAATTCCTCTCTTGTAACAAAGTACAAGGAACCCCACCACTAGAAGGCATTACTGCCTAACTTGAAATTTCGCTTTGAACATCGACTTAAACCTACAATGAACAATTATCTAATAGGAAAAAATCTAAGGTTAAATTTTTAAATTGTGACCTCGATTTGTTTTTTCTACAATTGGGTTGTCCTCAATTAATCAAATTCACAGTCTAGTTAAAACTATGTTGCATATGCCTTAGCTTAGCTGAACATGTGAAAAGGTAGATATTGTCTTAAGCCTCGTTTGACGAAACTAGACATAATATCTATGTCTCTATCAGACTTACAAATCCGCTTTAGAACAAATTTGGTCCTAACCTATCCTTTAACCATATACTCCATGCCATGGACTTGGATGATTCATGATCCAATCATCTAACTCCTTGTTTGTCATTCTTGGTTATAAAAAAATGCTCTCTTTGAACCACGTACAAGGAACACTACTAGATGGCTTTACTATTTGGTTTGAAACAAGGGTTGGGAGGGAGTGCCCCCCTTATGCTCCCACTCCTAATTTGTGCTCTAAGTTGGAGTGACTTTGTAGTGCCTTAGGGGCGCGCTCCCGACTCGGGAGCGTTTTTGGAAGAACGCCCACTAAAAAAAAATGCTCCATGCCTTTTCAGGAGTGTTTATTATTTTTTGCAAGAAAATTTTGCAGTAATATTCCAAAATGCAATTTTTTTTTAAAGAAACAAATACATTTTGAGTGTGGCAGCCAAATGATAAAGCATATGGCCCTAGTATTGATATGAAATTCATGGTAATGTTTAAGAAAGTGACGTTCTCCTTAATATTCATTTTCATCCTTTTACTTAAATTTTTAACATTACCATGAAATGACTCAGGATGTTTGAGAGTGGTTCCGACCTCATTGGATCTCATATGGAGAAACTAGAATTTTAGATTTCGTTCAAAATCCAGCAGACTTGTCATTTTTTCAGGATTTTGGGATTGGGGGAATTGTACTGTTTCCATTGGATTTTGTTATGTATTAGGGCATGGAACTCATATTTAATCAAGAGAACCAATCCATCCATGTACCTTGATGTTAGTGACATTGGTTGTCAAACTCCTCTATCATGACCCTCCTAAAAATGTACGCATCACTCAAACAAAATCTGACTTGACATGATATGTTTTTTCTATCTTATGTTAATGCTTAGAGGGTGATATTAAGGACAAATATCCCTATATAGATCTAAAGGTAACGACAAAGATACCTTTGGATATTAATGCTTAGAGGGTGATATTAATGACAAAGATCCTGATTTTCTAACAAGGCTAAAAAATTAGGCATTTCTCGTGGTGGCAAGGGGTCCAAGCATTAGCAATAGATAATAGATTTACTTGTATTTTCTAGTTTCTAGTAGTTTTTATAACTATTGACTCTTTCATATTTATTATGATATTTTTTTAAACAATATATGACAATTTAAGTTTGAAGCTTGAAGTTGGCAATTATAACTCATTAATAATGAATTATGAATATGTTGCTTCATGAAAGTTGAAAGTTGTTTGATTTCATTTCATTTTATAATATTTCATTTCATGTTAAATTATATTATTTGTTGTGATGGTTACACTTAGATTACAAATACAAATTTGGTGATCAATGATGATAAATGTTATATATTGAATTTTGAAAGCTTGAAACTTTAAGATTGATCAATCACGAGTCTCAATATGTTGTATGTTACTATGTTACTAACTTGTGGACGTGGTTGATGAAGATTATAACCTCTAGATGATTGTTGTCATATGGTTCAATTTATGTTTTTTATATCTAATTCATCATTCTACATGATTTGTTTGACATATATTCATCAAAATATAAAAATATAAACTATATCTATACTAGAAAAAAAATACTCTTGGAATCGCTCCCAAACCGGGAGCTTCTAAAAATGTTTCTCTTGTTCCCACTCATCGTTTTTTCTCCCGCTCCCAAGTAACCTTGGTTTAAAATCTCACTTTGTACCTCAACTTAAACATCCATAGTGAAAAATTATTCGATAAGAAAATAAAACTATGGCTAGATTATGAAATTGGAAACTTGATTGGTTCATTCTGCAACTAAGTTGTCCTCGATCAATCATACGAAACTGAAGGGAAGCTAATTTGGCTTGGTACTCAAAATTCCTCAACCCCAATAAAAACAAAAGACATCATTCAATCAAATAATGTGATATTAATAACAAATGATTATTTACATAAAGGCACTAACTGCTCCACCACAAAATACTTACAACTTTTATATTCAACATTGAAATATATAACGTTTTATAGATTTAGGTGGTTTTTTACATAGTTAGTCTCTCAGTATCTTGGAACTATTTTTGCAACTACACAAACTTTGTTTTACTCTTAATCTATACTCGTTTTATGTTTTTCTTACTAATATCATCTTTATACAATATAATGATTTAGTTGGCATCCACTAAAGATGGACCAAATCACCTATTCTTAGAAAATATCAAATGTAAACCTAAAATACCTAACTCCAACAACTCACTCACTTGAAATAGTAAATTACATATCAATCCCTCATTCATCTAATCAACCACTATTACATCCTAATTATGAAAACAAATCCATATAATCAATCACTATTACATCCTAATTATGAAAACAAATCACTAAGTGTTACATGAAATGTAAGAAAGACTGTATGTCAACATTTTATTTTAATTCAGTTTTATAACATTTTTTTAAAATTAAATCTAAAAGCAAAAGAGGTATGGGGTAGATGTAGTTGTGTAGAAAATGATTCCATAACAATATTTAAATTTAATTAATAAACACATAAAAACATAAACTTACAATATAACAAGGTTCTTAACTATGGACATTCACCCATATTTTATCATGGATATTATTAATTCGTAAATAGGTTTCGTTACAGTACGGTGGCTTATCAATACCACATGCCAAAAAATCATAACTAATTTCAAAATAAAAATACTTTATAAATATTTTACTTTAATTTTATTGTCCCTAAAAATGCTCTCCAACCCAATATGGTAGAGATGTTGTAATGTTTTGTAAATATTTTTGCTTGGTCAAAATAAAATAAAGATAAAAATAAAAATAACCCTATGTTTAAAAATGAAAATCAAGTTACAGGAACGCATGGTATTCATGTGGAATATAGCTTGTTTCAAGGGGGGAATTAAAGAAACACATATCCATCTTAACTCTGAATAGTGTTGGAAATACTGAAAGGGGGGATGATTTAGTATCTCTTTTCAATTGTTATTTTTACAAGTTAAATAATTTATATTTAGAACACAAAATGAACAATAGGAATAAATTCTTTTATTAATATAATCTTTACAATAAATCAGGTACAATATATATAAGACTCCAATCTGTTGCCAAGCACCAACTTGGTCATTTGTGAGGCTCCAACCTCTAAGGCTCCAACCCTATTTTCTCAAGCCACCAACCTTGTTTTTAAGAGCACCAACTCCAAGGACACCAATCCTTCCAATTATGAGGCACTAACCCCAAGGTCTCCAACCCTATTTTGTCAAGGCACCAACCTTGTTTTCTTGAGGCTCCAACGTTTAGGGCACCAACCCTCTGGCCTCCAACCCACTGCTATATTTCGTCTAGATATGTTTGGTAGTTATTCTCTGCTCCCAACATTTTCTTCACTGAATTCTGTCAATCTACAGCTTCATTGTAGTCTCCATGCTACATCATCAATGACAACCTATCTTCATATGAAGGAGTCTTCACAACTCTTCATATTGCCCACACAAAATCTACAAAGTTACCTCATGATGATTTCAAATATCCATCATGATCTACAATAGTCTTTACACAACTTCAATGTGTCTACAATGAACTGTAGTAAGCTTTGCACAAAACAACTCTTTGTTTCAAGCCTCTATTCTTATTTTCACAGTAACTTCTTTAGGAGTGATTTTTGTGGTATCTTACTTCCAAGGAACAAACTCACAAATACTTCAATGGTGGTGTTGTCTATTGCTCCCTTCAACTGATGAAATATTACTTAGCTAGTTCGAGGTCAAATAGATCTTCGTCTTCTGCTGGCCCCTTCGGCTTCCTTCTTCCTGCTGTGACCTTCGGCTTCCTTCTATCCTGCTGGACCTTCAGCTTCCTTCTATCCTGCTGGACCTTTGACTTTCTTCTGTCCCATTGACCTTCAGCTTCCTTCTGTCCTGCTAGAACTATGGTTTACTTCTATCCTTCTGCTTACTTCTCTCACTCGATCTTTGAATTCTTTTGTACCTTCATCGTTTTCCAAACCTTCAACTCCCACTTTTTTCATTGGAACTTTCAACTTCATCTTCTTCCACTGAACCTTTCGGCTTCCTCTATTTCTTCAGCTTCCTTTTTCTTCAGTTTCTTCAGCTTCCTTTGTCTCTTCAGCTTCCTTTTTCTTCGGCTTCCTTCGACTTACTCAGAACTAAAACGTTTTAACTCATTTTTATACAAGTTTCACAAATGACCAAAGGACACGTCTATTGGAGAGAGGCCAACTTGTATATTAAAAATATATATCAGAGAGTCTTTTATCCATAGACTTGATTATTCACTGAAAACCATATAAGAGTTGCTATATCCAAACAGATGTCCCACATGCCACATCATCACCTTTAATCCAATTACAACTTCATGGAAGATCAGAGTTATTTCTAAGACTCCTTGATATGTGATAAATACAAATTGGAAGTGTTTACATTAGTGGGTTTTAAACAAATACCCGACCAATCACCAAGCAACGCTTTAACATAGAACCTGCCAACGAACGTCGGTCCCACCTGAATGCACAAGACCGGACACCAAATAAAATTAAACTCGTGTCCATAAACTTCTCGAGTCCACTTAGTCCTAAGCCTTATCAGATTAATTCTCCACTGTTGATCTCATCATTAATTCGACAATTGTTTATCCACCCGATCAACAAACCCAATCGCTGATCCTCCATTGTTTGATCAAGGCACGCTGGATCCAATGGTTCACAATGATATCGGCCGGGGAACTTGCGTGACACTTAACCGCCTTTAGGGAGCCGATAAGGACTATAAATCCTTGATCTATAAAAGTTTGGGTCCATTTTGAGATTAACGTCAGATCACTTTATGACCTGATATCCATTGGATATACGAGGTCATCAAATCTACGGCCTACGGGTCTTCAACTAGCACAAGGGGTAAAAATAGGCCTAACCCCCACTGTTGATTGTGACGTAAGCATTGAAAAAGAGATCAATGGCTAGGATTTAGTTGAGGCCTTTATCCATGATCAAAATAGATGTAAACTCCTACCCCCTCTCTTCCAATAATTGTTGCTCTTGTGGCTTATCTTCGTGTGACCTCCTATAACTCTGTTTATGCTCCTCCGCTATTTTCTTCCTATCGGTTCTTCTTGGGCATATATTACATGCGATACTTCCTATATCGATCCTTCGATGTTTTCTTCTTTAATCCTCTGTTATCAATGTTGCTCTTTGTTCTTTGGATAACACTTACCCTTGGGCATATATGATAACCTACTTCTCTTGCTCCGATGACTTGCTTCTTTGATGGATTTTGAAAAACTCTTCATCTTACTCTTTCGCTTCTTGCTCCTGTTGCGTCACAAATCTATTGCTTCTATTCTATCTATATATATATATATATATATATATATATATATATATTCAATCCACTTGGGTCCTCCATCTCATCATATCATCATATATCAAAATTTCATGACTATGAGCATTATGATCAATGGGCAATCATGTATCAAAGAATTTGCCATCACAAAAAATACTATATTGACATCAATGAAAACCTAGATTAACAATCTCCCCCTTTGTCATTGATGGCAATATTATTATTGTCTCCCCCTTTGACATCAATTGCAAAGAAGTGCACAAGGACTCCCCTTGTCCAACTTGTACATCGACATTGTATACTTATTATTCATTACCTTTGAATAGTGGAAACCCACTCAAACTATATTTTTCATCTATCAGTTCACAAACTTCCCTATGAAAATTTTAAATGTTGGAGAGGGACACATTATCAAAATACTGTGTACATATGCTTTACTCAACTCAAAGAAACAAGGATGCAACATATCACGCTTGGCAGAGATTCTCTTCGATGGGTCACATACCAACAGTTTTGATAACAAATCGAAAGCATCATCATCTAAATCCGGGACTTCGGTTTTGAGATCACAGACCTCTCATTGATGAAAAGGATGCCAATAATTGAGTTGTGAAAACTCCTGGCCAAACTTCTTCATTTGGAGTTCTGAGTAAGCTGAAGATCTCCTTCCACATCATCTTCTATCAACTAACACTTTGTATACTTTGGAATGTTATCAAGATTCATGTTACTGCTACAAAATTGAAAACTATGAGCTGATTTTCCCTTCAAACAAAGCCTCTATTACTTTCCTTGATTTAACTATTCTCACATTATATCCTTGAGTCAAGACATTTAGCTTCTGTAATACCAACAATATAGTTATTTTCCCTATTTCTCTAGCACTAGATGGCCTTCTCTGCTGCTCCAATTTATCTTAAGTGATCAAGTGGAGAAACATCTTCAACAACAGTCCAAAGAATGGCTACAACATCATGTTCTTCAATGTAGTGGTCCTGAGAAATGATCTTATCAAAGAATGATTATTAATATATCTCATCAAGGATTTCATAAGGACCCTTTAATGAATAGCTTCTGCAATAATGATCAAGAATCACAAGCTCCCCCTAACTGTATGCATGGTCTCTTTTTGGTAGAATCTCATCAACAAACACTTAAAATATCAAGAATATCTTCATCAAGTCAACAACATGTGTTGTTGGTTGGAGGGTTTAGGAGATTTTCAGATTGTATTTGCTTTCTTCTCCATACTTGTGTAACTTTCTTTTCTGGCATGTTTCTAACTTGAGAAGGTGCCCAAATCAAGTTACAATTACGTGCCATATGACCAATGTTATGACACTTGAAGCACTCTATTTTGTTCTTGAATATAGGAATTCATGACTTCTTCTTGCAAAATTGCTTCTCGGAGATTGACAGGGACCATTATATTTATCTTTGTGATATGCCCTACAATATTTTTCCATGTGTCCAAAGTTTGTACAAGAATAACAATAACCAAGAAATAAACTTTGGTACCTGGGAGATGGAGATTTCCTTGATGTACTTCTGAAGCCTTTTTGCCTTGAGATCCTTTGATTATAACCATTTCTTCTTGTGTCCTTTACATCATCGGCATTTCTTCTTAGAATAGGATTTCCTTCCTTATTGCCTTGACTCTTATCCTTTCCTTTGCTGGAACTGGGAGCATCAACATTTCTTTCTAGCTTCCTCAAATCCCTTTTATTTGAAGCATTATCATTCTCGCTTGAGGATTCTCCTTCATAGCCAAAACTTGATTTATCAAATGGAGATCTTTGATGGCTAAGCATGTCATCCAAGGCTTGAGAGCTCTTCAAGATTTTTTCCATCCCTTCAACCTTTTTCCCGAGGGAGACAATATCTTCTTTCAATCTTTTGCAATCATTATTCTTCTTAGCAAGTTGTTTCTCAGTTTCTACCTTGATAGGAGTAGCTTCATTTGCTTTTATTTTAAGGGAGATGATATCTGACTTCATTTTGAATATTTATTCATTTTATTTTGCTAGACTACTCTCCATTTCTTCCTTAATTCTTGTAGCTTTACATGTTTCAGCCTTGATAAGGTTGAGGTCAAATTTTAGTTTGAATATATCTTCATCCTTTGCTTTTAGTTGGTATATCCTGGTATTTATCTCCTTTTTTTCTTCATCAACCTGTACTTCTATGATTGCTAATGCTTCCATTGTCTTCTCAGCTCCTTGTGCTAACTTTCTTGCTTCTTGTAATTGAGATTTGAGAGAGGAGACCTCTACCTTGTACTGACCAATCCCTTCTTCAAGTTTGTTCAAGCTCTTGTGCCTTTGTTCAAGTTGACTTGACAAGGTATCTTCCTGTTTCTTTGCTTTATCCAACTGATTTTTCATGGATATGACTTCTTCATGATGCTTTCTTTTGTTTTGATGAAATTCCTTTTTAAGCTTGGCAAGCTCTTTATCCCTTTCTTGTACTTGAAGCTTGACAAGGTCAACTTTCTTCCTTGTTTTGTCGTGGTCACCAACTAGCACTTTCTTATTAATTTCCTCGTTTTCCTTTTTCAAATTGATAATCTCTTCCATGGCAGCCATAAGTTGAGTGAGGAGATCTTCTACAAAGTATTTTTTCATTCTCTTCATTTTCTAGGTCTTCTTTAGCCTTGATGTTATCAATCTTATCTTCAGCTTCCTTGACGGGCTTTGGATTTTCTTCTTTTTTTCCATCATTTTCTTGACTAGAGATCATTGTCTATGCTCCTTTTGAGTGAATATCATGAAGTTTGTCCCATATACCCTTTGCTGACGAACATTTTCCTAAATTGTTCTTTATAGAACCTAGTAGCCCATTCAAGATTTCCTTCATCGCTTTTGCATTGTACTCCTTGAATTCTCCATTAATCATGTTATCAGTAATTATTGATTCCCATACTTTAATGCCTTGAGTCTTTAAGAAATTCCTCATTCTTGCTTCCCATATATCAAATTTTTCATTGAACCATGGAGCCTTCTCAAATTGATTCTCTTCTATTTAAGTGGTAGAGGGAGACACATCTTTAGGAGGATTGGAGACATTCTTCCTTGGCTTTTCCATTTGTGTTCTAATGATCAACCTTCAAGCTATTAGGCTTTTGAGTGAAGGTACTAGCTTTGATACCAATTGTTGGAAATACTGAGAAGGGGGGTGAATAAATATTTCTTTTCAATTGTTATTTTTACCAATTAAATCATTTATATTTAGAACATAAAATGAACAATAGGAATAAATGCTTTTAATAATATAATATTTACAATAAGTAAGGTATAATATATATAAGACTCCAATCTGTTTCCAAGCACCACCTTGGTCATTTGTGAGGCTCCAACCTTATCTTCTCAAGGCACCAACCTTGTGTTTAGGAGCACCAACTCCAAGGATGTCAATCCTTCCAATTCTGAGGCACCAACCCCATGGGCTCCAACCCTATCTTTTTAAGGCACCAACCTTGTTTGTTTGAGGCTCCAACCTTCAGGGCACCAACCCTCTCGACTCCAACCCATTGGTATATGTTGTCTAGATATGTTTTGTAGTTATTCTCTGCTCCCAACATTTTCTTCACTAAAGTTTGTCAATCTACAGCTTCACTATAGTCTCCATGCTACATCATCAATGACAACCTATCTTCATATGAAAGATTCTTCACAACTCTTCATATTGCCAACACAGAGTCTGCAAAGTTACCTCATGATGATTTCAAATATCCATCATGATATACAATAGTCTTTACACAACTTCAATGTGTCTACATGAACTGCAGTAAGCTCTACACAAAACAACTCTTTGTTTCAAGCCTCTGTTCTTATTGTCACAATAACTGCTTTAGGAGTGATTGTTGCGGTATCTTACTTCCAAGGAACAAACTCACAAATACTTCAATGTTGGTGTTATATATTGCTCCACTCAACTGATGACTGATGAAATCTTACTTGGTTGGTTCGAGGTCAAACAAATCTTTTTCTTCCATTGGCCCTTTCAGCTTCCTTCTTCCTACTATGACCTTCAACTTCCTTCTATCCTGCTGGACCTTCGGCTTCCTTCTATCCTACTGGGCCTTCAGCTTCCTTCTATCTTGCTGCACCTTTGGCTTCCTTCTATCCTGATGGACCTTCAATTTCCTTCTATCCCACTGGACCTACGGCTTACTCATATCCTTCTGCTTACTTCTCTCACTCTCTCTCTGACTTCTTTTGTACCTTCATCGTCTGCCAGACCTTTAGCACCCATTTTTTTCGTTGGACCTTTTCGCTTCATTTTCTTCTGCTGAACCTTTTGGCTTCCTTCTTTCTACTGTTCCTTCATCTTCCTATGTCTCTTCAGCTTCCTTTTTCTTTTGTTCCTTCAGCTTCCTCTGTCTCTTCGACTTCCTTTTTCTTTGGCTTCCTTCTTCTTACTAAAAACTAAAGTGTTTTAACTCATTTTTATGCGAGTTTCACCAATGGCTGAAGGACATGTCTATTGAAGGGAGGCTGACTTGTATATTAAAAATATATATCGGAGAGTATTTTATCCATAGACTTGATTATTCATTGAAAACCATATAAGAGCTGTTATACCCACATGGAGGTCCCACATGCCACGTCATCACCTTTAATCCAATTGAAAAGTCATGAAAGATCGGAGTTATTCCTAAGACTCCTCGATATGCATTAAATATAAATCGGAAGTGTTTACATTGGTGGGTTTTAAACAAAGACCCGACCAATCACCAAGCAATGCTTTAACACAAAACCTGCCAATGAATGCCAATTCCACCTGGATGCACAAGACCAGACCGCAAATAAAATTAAACTCATGTCCATAAACTTTTCGATTCCACTTAGTCCCAAGTCTTATCGGATTAATTCTACACCGTTGATCTTATCATTAATCCGACGGTTGTTGGTCCACCTAATCAACAAACCCAATCGTCAATCCTCCACCATTTGATCAAGGCACATTGGGTCCAATGGTTCACAATGATATCATTCGGAGAAATTGTGCGACGCTTAGCCACCTTTACGGAGCTGATAAGGATTATAAATCCTTGGTCTATAAAAGTTCGGGTCCATTTTGAGATTAACGTCCGATCACTATATGACCGAATATCCATTGGATATATGAGGTCATCAAATCTATTGCCTGCAAGTCTTCAACTAACACATAGGTTAAAAATAGGCCTAACCCCCACTGTTGACTGTGACGTAAGCATTGAAAATGAGATCGATGGCTAGGATTTAGTGTGGGCCTTCATCCACGATCAAAACAGACGTACACTCCTAGCCCCTCTCTTCTGATAGTTGTTTCTCTTGTGGCTTATCTTCCTGTGACCTCCTATAAGTCTATTTATGCTCCTCTGTTGTTTTCTTCCTATCAATTCTTCTTGGGCATATATTACATGCGATACTTCCTATATGGCTCCTCCGATGTTTTCTTCTTTACTCCTCTGCTATCGATATTGCTCTTTGTTCTTTCCATAACACTTACCCTTGGGCATATATGATAACCTACTTCTCTTGCTCCGATGACTTGCTTCTTTGATGGATTTCGATAAACTCTTCATCTTACTCTTTCGCTTCTTGCTCCTGTTGCTTCATAGATCTACTGCTTCTATTCTATATATATATATATATTCAATCCACTTGGGTCCTGCATCTCATCATATCATCATATATCAAACTTTCATCACTATGAGCATTATGATCAATGGGCATCAATGGGAAATCATGTATCAAAGAATTTTCCATCACAAACACTTCTATATTGACATTAATGACAACCTAGATTAACAAACAGAGGGAGAAAATATCTCAAATCTTGGTAGATTCGGAGTAAAGATCGATCTAGGCTAGTTTAAATGAAATTAAATTAAGGGAATCCACTCCCTTTACCTCCTAGGTCATGTTGAATTGAAGAAATCCTCTCCCTATGTAAAAAAAGTTAATGGAATCCTCTTCATGGGACTTTGTACTACTTCTGCTCATTTTAACTTCCATCTTCGTTGTTTGACATTTTCAATTACAAGTATATCTATTGAAAATTTTCCTTCCTTATAGATTCCAAACTTTGTTTTTTTGTTTTCTATGTGCTTGCTACATGTTGGGTTATTACTATCGATACCCTTCCAGTATCCCATACCTTTCTTGCTTATTGTCCATTTATCTTACTAAACCTCTACTTCACTTCTCCACTCTTTTTTTATGGCCTACTTACGGTTTTATTCTTTGTCATCTCTACAATAAATTGGATATTTACAACTTCATTCAATATTCCAATATACATGCCCTTCTTTATACCTCTTTGTATAAGTCTTTCTATTATCTGTTATGTAAAAAATTAGTTAATTTTAGGTTATTATTTAATTTTAATTAGACGAAAGGGCACGATCATAAGATCATGCCCTTTCCCAAAGGGTGCCCATGGCGGTATATAAGGCAGGCAACCCATTGTAAACAATCATCATCTGTAATTCATCTTATTAATAAATTATTTCTATATATATTTTTGTCTATCCAGAAGTTTTATGCTTCATCTGGTATCAGAGCACTCAGGGCCTCTGGAAAACCTCACTACTTTTCCGTACACAGTTACTCCCACTGTGCATCCCACTATATCATCACACTATTTTTTCCACTGTGCAGTCTGCTACATTTTTCACCTGTCTGCAATCCATCATTCTTCCGCTGTCAACAGACCTCTAGGTTCCATCCATCCCTCTGTCTTCCAACGTCTCTACACCCAATCCGCTATTGCGTAATCCATTTCCATTGTAATCCATCACTCCACCGCTGTCAACACACCCTGTCTTGTTCCATCCCCATCCCGACCGACATCTTCTGCACCCAATTGTTGTGTACCCAGACTCTTGCTCTGGGTCGGGTCAATCCCAAGTGGGTTATTCATCATAAAACCCTCCATGCATATTTCGAAGGTGCGGGCAGAAACTCAAAAAATGAATAAAGGTGTTTATTCAAATAAGGGACGTGACCATCGGTTACATTTTATAATATACGTATATATATAAATACATAATGAATTATAAATTTTATGTAGTTTTTATAATAATATATATAATATAATATAGTATATATATAATATATATAATATATATATATATATATATATATATATATAGTTATAACTACATATAGAATAACGTTAATTTTTATTCATCAATTTTTTTTTTATTAATAAAAAAATATATTATTATTATTTTAAAAATATTTTTTTATATTAAATTTTTTATAATAAATTAAATTATTAAATAATTTAATTTAATTAAAAAAAAAAATTAAACTTTAAACTGGCAGATAAATACACGCCCCCGCAAACCCGCTCAATGTCGACAATGACAATGGCGGATTTCCAAAAAAAATTGGTTGATGCAGAGCATAAGATAAATAACAACCACAACGAGGTCAGTAAAAGATTAAATGAAGTCGAGAGCAAGCTTAGGGAGCAAGCGGACAAAATAAAAAATCTTCAAGATACGACAAATCGAATAGAGATAAAAATGGAAAGTAAACACGTCCAAATAGAAGTAAACATCAAAGATTCCTTAACAATGCTGAAACTTCTGTGTAAAAAGTCAAATTGTACACCCAAAGAGCTACTAAAAGAAAGTGAAGAGAATCAAGAACACCCCTCATCAGATTCGACAAAGTCAACAGATTTTCATGAAAAGGTTGAATTCCCAAAAAAATCAGCGACACCCCACCAAGAAGCAAGTAACACGACCTTTACAAACAAGCAACTTTGTGAACCCTTACTAATCCACACACCTTTTTTTTGCTCAATCGATTAGCACATATACCAAAGGATGGCAAAGGTCGAGAATGCCTAAATTCGATGGACGAAAAAAACAATGTTGCATGGATAAATAAAGCAGAAGAATACTTTGAGATATATGACATCACTGACGATGACGAAAAGCTCAGACATGCATCCATGAAAATGGAAGGAGAAGCATATAACTGGTATATGTGGTGGAAAAGAACAACACACGTCATTAGCTGGAGAAAATTTAAAGATGCCTTTTTAAAAAGATTCCAAGGTGTAAAAGAAGAAGAGTTCTTTTCAAAACTCATCAAATTACGACAAAAAGGAAGTGTGGACGAATACACTCAAGAATGGGAGACCTTAGTAACACAAGTACCTGGGTTATCAGAATCTCGTTTGATTCAATCATACGTCTTAGGACTCAAATCCCATTTACAAGCAGAACTTGAGCTGCATGACATTACATCAATAGAAGTAGCAAGACGAAAAGCAAAAAGAGCCGAAAATAAATCCGAACCAATATTTTGGTCAAAAGCGGAAAAAATATATTCAAGACAAAGGATACCTCAGTATATGGACTCCAATAATACAAGATACGTTCCACCACATCGTCGTGAAGATGAAAAATATAATGTGGAAATTCAAAGGATAAAAGAGGGTAAATGTAAATGCTGTGGTGAGAAGTGGGACCCCAAACATAGATGTGCTAAAGGAAAAGAACCAAAGAACCTATATAATTGTGAAGCAACCAATGATTCAAACAGTGAAGATTATGACATAGAAGAAACAGAAGATGCTCTAGAATTCTCACCAGAATTAGACGACGGAAGTACTATGCAAGTGTCATTATCATCCATGACAGGTATATCACAACCTCAAACCTTAAAGTTAAAAGGACGCATAAAGAAGAACAACGTAGTGGTTCTCATCAACTTTGGAAGCACACACAATTTTTTAGATGCAATTGTGGCCAAGAAACTCAATATCTTTTCATTTCCTTTACCAAACATGAAAGTGATGATAGCTAACAGTAAGAAGATTGAAAAGGTGGGGAAATGCCATAAGGTCAATTTGCAGATTCAAGACTTTAAATTAGAGTCTCCGTTCTTCATAGTACCATTAGGAGGAGTAGATGTAGTCTTAGGCATCCAATGGCTACGAACTGTAGGTACTTATGCCGTCAACCATCAAGTACAATTTATAAAATTCAAATAGGGAGGTTAGAAGTACAAACTACATGGATTCCAAGCACCAGAAAATCATGTTGTATCATCATCTCAGATGATGAAGCTGAGTCGAAGAAGAGCACCTACTTATGTAGTACAATGTCATCAATTAGAAATGTTATTTGCAAATATGACCAGAGAAGAGTCACTAGAGATGCAAGATCTAATTCAAAAGCATGAAAAAAGTATTTCAAGACCGACCTACGAAAAAGCCATTTCAAGCCCTCTATGGGTATGAACCCCTGAAATGGAAAGATCTAGCTATTGTCCAAACAAATCTACCTGTTGTTAAATATCAACTAGAAGAAACCCAAAAAATCGTCCAAATATTAAAAGAAAACTTGAATAATGCAAGGAATCGTATGAAGCAACAAGCAGACCGTAACAAAACTGAAAGAGAGTTTGAAGTTGGAGAATGGGTATTTGTTAAGCTCCAACCATACAAACAATTATCCTTAAAACAGAAAGGAAAAAGAAAATTGGCACCAAAGTTTTATGGACCTTATCAGATCAGCAAAAAGATTAGGCAAGTTGCGTATGGTTTAAGCTTTCCAGAGACAAGTCGAGTTCACAATGTCTTCCACATGTCTTGCCTTAAAAGGGCACTAGGTAACAATCAAATAGCGCAAACAACACTTCCATCCCTAGATGAAGAGGGAAGAGTCATTTTAGAACCAGAAGGTATTTTGTCTACTAGAGAAAGAAAGCTTCGTTATCATACTATCAAGGAATATCTGATCAAGTGGAAGGACTTACCCGAAGAAGAAGCTTCTTGGGAGAATGAAGCATTTTTGTCACAACATCCGTCATTATGTATGCTTTGAGGACAAAGCATTCTTTCGAGAGGAAGGCAATGTTATGTAAAAAATTAGTTAATTTTAGGTTATTATTTAATTTTAAATTTAATTAGACGAAAGGGCACGATCATAAGATCATTCCCTTTCCCAAAGGGTGCCCATGGCAGTATATAAGCCAGGCAACCCATTGTAAACAATCATCATCTGTAATTCATCTTATTAATAAATTATTTCTATATATATTTTTGTCTATCCAGAAGTTTTATGCTTCATTATCATGTACCAATGATCAACCAAGTCACGTTTCTAGATTTTTATGCCTTCAACTTTGGTTTTATTTTTCAAACTACCTTTGATTAGAATTTGGATCTCTTTTTTATACCCATCCTTTTCCATGTATTTATGAGAAAACGTTATATACCCTAATCATTATCAATTATTTGAGATACTTCTCATATATCAAAAAATAACCCTACCCACACACATTAAGTTTCTTTTTTTCTTATTCAAATGTGTAACTCACTTCCTCCTTTTTACATTTATCATTTGGAGCTATTTATCCCTTTGCACTATACTAGTTACAATTTGTACCATCTATCTCTTTATTGCTTGCACAAACATCCTCCTTCTTTTTATCTTCTTGTTGTGCATTCTCCTTATCTATGACTTAGTTGTCTCCTTTCTTTTCTTTCCTCATGGTTTCCCTTGCATTTGTTGTAACATTTTGTGTTGAATTCTCCTTATCAACTTATTTTTCACCATTTTGACTCATGCTAACGTCACTTCCTTTTGGAGCCCTTTCTCTTATCATTTATTAACCATTTTATAAAACTATTCTTTGCCCATCAACTGTCATCACATGCTCGTGTTCATCAAATGAAATTGAAAAGATAATTTCATTACCTCATCCCTTGCTTTACCATCCACAAAAAATATGTTATTGTTTTCCTTTTAGCTCACTTTCACACAGCTATTATCTTGTTTATTTTCCATTCCAAATATTAAAACTTGTAATCCCTTCTTCTCTTTAGCTTCCTCTAAGATTTTGTGAGATATTTTATTTCTCCCTTTAACCTTATCTTCTTTAAAATACTTTGCCTTTTCGCATTGTGTATTATCTTGTTAATATTCTTCCTTCTTTGTAGTAGCTTCTTGGCCAACTCCAACATTGTTAGTATTTGCATACACATGCTCAAAGAATTCATAGTTTTAAAAATATGAGACTTGATTGTCTCTTTGGATGCCCCTAGTGCCATCTACTTATGTAAGACTACACTCTCCAAGCACTTGATGAAACTATATCCCAAATTTCATCTTCTTCTTAAAGCATACTTCCCTACTCTAGTTCACAAAGGTGAAATTCTTAAAAAAAATTATGTTCATTTCCTTACATTCATGTACTTAAATTTATAGATCAGGTGGAAGATTTGTCACTAAATGTTTGTTAGCTTTAAGTTACACATTTCTTCACTTCAATTCCTTACAAGTCCAGGGATTCTTTTTATAACAATTGATTGAGATGAGGATTTAGATGCTATGTTAAGGGAACTAGATCAAATTTAGTAGAATGTTCAAATTGTTCTTATTGCCTAGGGAAATTTACTAATTACTTTTAGCGATATTTATATTTTTATCAAGAGAAATTTGATGTGGATATTCTTGATCACTTTCTTTGAGTGATATTTATGTTTTTATCCTAGAATTTAAGGTAGATATGCATGATCACATATGTTCTCAAAGGATTTCCTTCGGCATAAAATTAATTGTGTTTTGAGAAATTCACTTTTTCATCTCGTTTTGGAAAAAAGGAAAAATAGATGGAGTTTCAATTTTGTGTAAAGAAATAATATGCAAAATAATATATTTTCCAACCCATTTGGAAATTGACATTGGACAAATAATGTACAAGATTAATCCATTGACGAAGCCCCTTGATATTTAACATTGGATAAAACAAGCCGAGGGTTCATGTTTCAAGATGCCTCTTCCCATTTAATAGATATGAATCTAGTGAATCAGAAGAGGGAATTCCACTCCTTGCAAATTATGTGAGATTGACATAGACAATCATTTGGAAGCAATGCCAATATTTATTCTTAGATATCATCAGGTAATTTATATCAAGATGTTGCCAAGGCTAAGAACTCTTCTTCCACTTTGGTCATTTTCATAATTGTTTAACACCACTTGCGTGAAGCTTTTGTTCTTTCATTATGCCATGTTAGTTGGTCCAAGTCTCACATGCAGAGATGGTTCTACATATTCTTAGAACAAATTGATTGAAATGATTATATTGACATGCATGGAAAGAGTCTCCCATTATTATTGGAATGATATCAACCATGAATCCAAAGGGAAGCATCTCTACTTTACTGATCATCATCATTCCAACTCTTTTCATGGATACCAGAAGGAGGCATATTTATTTTATTGGAATTTGGAGCAGCTTTGTGTTTGATATCATTGCAATCATAATGAGAGACTCTTACCATTCATGTTGACAGAATAATTTTAATAATATTGCACTAAGATCAAAGAGAACCATCTATACACATCATGGACTTGGAGCGACTAATGTGGAATACTTTAGTAGTTGTGAAAATGACATGGAAGAGGACTCCTTAGTATCATCAATATGTTGATTTAGATTACTTGAGGATATCAGAGAAGAGATAATGGTCTTTCTACAACTTTATTTATTTTTTCGATCTCATAATGCAAGGAGTACATTGCACTCTTGTCATAAACTATATTCATGACTTGTAAATGTGCAAGGTGCATCAAACAAGAATCCATGGCTTGTTATGTTTAATTTCAAATACCAATGGACTTGGTTAATTTATTATTGTACATAGTGTTTCTTTACATGCATATGGAATACCTTGATCTCCTTTTCATTCTTTCTAGGGTAAGATAAAAAGGTAAGTTCATATCATATCAATTATTTTATAATGCAAAGTCATTATATTTGATTTTCATTCCGTGAAACTTTTTTTAATTGCATTGAGAGAGGCTCTCCAACCTAGTATGGTAGAGATGTTGTATTTTTTAACATTTTGACTTTGTAAAAATACAATTAAAAATAATAAAATAAAAATCATAAATGATAGAGATGTTGTAATTCTTTTTCAACATTTTGATTCCGTCAAAATACAAAAACAAATGATGTCACATCCCTTGGTAACTTGTAAATATTTTCTTTTGAATGTGATTGAAGATATTATATTACCTTGCAGACCATTTAAAGGTCTAATGTTAAGTAGGAAATATTTGTTGGTATTACAAAAATTGAATGTTTACACAAGAAGGAACCACATGAAGAGGAAGGTTAAATGAAGCCACCTTTCAGGGTAGTTGAACAGTTATGGGTTAGGCAGTTACCTGCCCAAACTTGTATATGAAGGAGAAGGCTAAAATGAACTAAGGAAAATCTGAGAGAGTCAATGAACCTGAGGTGACTTGAAGTGGAAGAACTGTAAAAGTTGAGAAGACTGTTTTATGAGATATATTTCTCTTTGTCTTGCTGGTTGGCCAGAGGAATCTTCTTGAACAAAAACTGTCCTTGACTAAGTCTGGTTGAGACCAGATAGTTGCAATAAAATGTTGTGTTCAGTGCTGTCCTGAAAATTACCCTACGTGCAAGGTTAGCTTGGGGGGAGATGTAGTCTGCAGACTGATCTCGTTGACAGGGTGGAAACCCATCCTTCATGTGGTTGTGATTGCTTGTGAAAGAAACTTTGGGTAACTTAGACAATATTGTACATGTATGAAATTTTGTTTCGAATGTTACTAATAGATAAACAGAGAAAATGATGTCTATTGTACATTATGGTGTTGTACATGTTGTTTTAAATGCTTCTAGTAGACATAAAAAGGAAACATAAATGTGTACTTTACATGTTGTTTTAAATATCTTTAGTAGATTGAAATAAGTGTGTTGTAAATGCTATCTTGAGCACTATTCATGGAATGGTCAACACCCTTAAAGAAAGAGTTTACTCAAGCCTTTTTATGATTATGATCATTGATGAACTCTATACCCAAATTATGGGTGGGTTTAGATAATTATTGTTGTAGGTATAAGTGACAAAAATATTCTAAAAGGATGTTGGCCAAGGGTTTACTATTATAAGCTGGATAGAGTCTCAAGGTAGCCAGGTCGGACATGGATGAAATGGGAACAAACTTCATTGTGTCTAGCAATTTTTGGGCAAAGGGTAATCTCAAGGATAATATTGCTCATAGCTTACATATAAAAACCCATGTGAAAAAATAGAAGAACCATGAGTTAGACAGTTAGTTCTTGAGCCTAATCGTCTTCTAGAAGCCCAAGAACAATCCCTCAATCTATGTGATATAACTATAGTTACAAACAAAAAGGTAAAACCATATTATTGATCATCCCACACTTAGACTAAAGAAATAAAGATTCCTAGACATAATCATTATAATAGTTAGTGTAAATAAGGTCGAAGTTGGTATCACCATGATAAAATACCATGCAAAAAATATTCTTACCTAGAATTTACAATAGAGCTGGTACAAGGAAATAAACAAGAAATGCATATTGAGAATAATTTGGAGCAATAATAACTTGGATTGACAACCATGTTTATTCTACAAAAAAATATTGCATTCCAACATACAATAAAAATTATCTAACCCTCAAGATAAACTACAATTCATTTAAATAATGAACACATTTACAATGAAAATTATAGGTTGGAAAAGCATGGTTGCACCATGTATTCAGTATCACATAAAAAAAATATAAGAGAAATCAAGTCGTAGCCATAATTCTGAGCATAAAGCCAAATATTCACATAAGAAGGTATCCAACCAGAAAAACCATAATCCAAACAAACTACGATAATTCATAATACTCGAAATATGTTTGAAGCAACATTGTATAGAACAAAGGTTCCAACAAATAAAGGATTAGTTGCTAACCTAGAAACAGAGAAAATAAACAATTGGTAACCTCAGATTTTGTAATTGTAAGTAATGTTCACAACAAACATGGGTCTCACCTATTAATACCAGAAAATAATCTCCAAGTGAGAAGGCTGAAAACCTAGGTACAACAAAAATAAGGATACAAGAAAGAATTAAAGAACTATGTATCAAAATAAGAAAAAAAATACCTGAGTTAGGAAGAAGAAAGTCCATCAAAATTTGTCACCCATACCACACCAAATGGTAAATTGAAGATAAAATGATAATTATTAATCTTTCAAGTTAGTAATTGATTAAATAAATAAAAGGATGATGAACACGAATATAATACTTGGTTGGAGAAAGAGGAAGTTGGGGATAAAATGCCTTAACTATGTGTTTAGTAAATTTATTGTTATCTAAATTGCTAGTATTAATTGTCAACCCGGGGCTCGTAAGCTGATGAAGTGAGGGTGTACTATATGTACTTAAGTAACTTTTCTTAGAGCTTTTGTTGTTTAGGGGGGTTGTTTATGATTAACTTATCTTCCTAAAATGGAATGATGATTATAGACAAATGAGTGCAAGTGTGTGAAAGTGATTTCTATATGAGTGAAAGTGTGTGTGATGGTGATTTTTAATTGCTTGCTGAATTTGTAAGAGAAAGGAACTTGAAAAGAATGAATAAATCAAAATGACTTGAAAGTAAATGACTTGAAAGTAAATGACCACAATCCAATGGCATTAGTCTCTATCCATACTGCTGCAAATAAAAGAAATAAGAAAATCACTTCAAGGATTGATGTTAATGATAATCTCCTTCTAACTCTCTACTTCTACTGCGTATTTTCATAAAACACGATTAGAAGGTAGCTTAAGACAATTCCAAGAATTGATAAAAACTCTAATCTACTTTAATTGACAAATTGTAACACTACTTAAACCTTTTCCAACATACTTCTCCTACATATGTGATTGTGTGTAACAAGTGGAAAAAGTGTCAGTATCACAAGCCAAATCTACTCAAATACAAGTTGCACTTAATGAATATTCTGTTCTCTTGAAAGATAAGCTATTCATGATAAAGAGAGCATAAACTAGTTAGCATCCAACTTGTAAAACTATGCTAAAGCTAATCTAGAAAAAACAGAGTAAAGAGGGCAGCATAATGAATAAGACAACTGCAACTACCATTAGACATTAAAGCAAATACACACACAAATCCCGGGCTAAAGAAATCTGCAAGGAAATAACACTGATCAGCTTGAAAGAAAGGAAAACAAATAAAAGAAACTATACATGCTTAAGGAAATAAATAAGTAAAGAAAATGGTACTGCACATAAAATACTTTACAGTGGCAGAAATGAGCAGGGGCCCTCTGTCCATTCAGCCACAAGAAAAACTCAGAGATCTGGAAACTTCAAAACAGTGCTATGTCTATTTCTTCATTGCAGAAAATGTATAAAACAGAGTGCTAGAATAGCACTAAAAACAGAGTTCAGAATGCTTTAAAATGTAACACAGGTTCATCAAAAATACAACTGATAAAAAGCCTAATGAGCGTACACAGACGCAGCTATTTATAGAAGTTTCTAAGATAGCCTATCCGTGCAACTAATTAACTGAAAAGTAAATGAACTGTTATGCGTATTC
>APFE030594383.1:0-12843 GCA_000404065.3 Pinus taeda | reverse complement strand
AATCATTGGTTGCTCAACATTGTTACAAAAGCTCCCTATCTCAAAGCAATGCTATCTCTAAATCCTCCATGTGCACATCCATATTCTGATAAAGGAATTGAATTTCCTCCTTGTGAAGGAGTGATTCAACTTGTGTTTCATTTCTCTCGAACAAGGGTTATCCAAGAGGTGCTTGATGTGCGAGTAGAGATTGATGCTATGTAAATAGTGGTTTTGGTACCCACAAGAGTTTCTAATATTGGGTACCCAATTCAATACTGCAACCATAACTGAAAAACTTGAGTGGTTTTTGTTATCTTGAATGACTTCCTAGACGATATTTTGGATCTCCTATAGGACACCCAATGGTGTTTTTTGGTGGAATCTTCTGCAGAGGGGTGCACTTTGGAGCATGCTTGAGTGTAGTCTCTTTGAGGACATGGTGTCAAGTTAGGAAGATTATCAAAATAGAGGAAGGAAAGGGGAATGTTGACCCATTTATTCCACTGAACGTTGGTTATATCCACTAGCGTACAACGATGACAAGAGTGAACAAGTAGAGAGGGAGTCAATGTAAAAGCCATCTTAGCCCAATAGGGTTCCAAGGGAGGAAAGGTAAAGTGAAAAGCATGCAGGGGAAGGAAAAATGCAGGGAGACAAACTTCTAGGTTGGTGTATTCAATTAAAAATAAAGCATACTTTTTATATAGGGAGTAATGTAGATTGTGGGGTACATTTAGGCTAATGCAACAAGCACTTCTAGTAATTTGACAATCTCACTGATTTTGAAGTGCAGGATGACATTGATCCCTAACGGTAGTTGGAACCCACCTTGAATGGATGAGTGCCTTCGTTGTTAAATGTTGAGGGTCTATTTTAGTGATGATCTATTTTCTTTCCAAGAAAAACATTGTGAAAGGTTTTGCAAAGCTTTCTTAGATCTAGATGACTTAAATTTCTATGAATGCCCCCTTCAAAATCATCCAAATTGGAGTACTTGCATGATGAAGGAGCCAGTACAGGGGGATTGATCCTTCCTTCGGATGTGCACACACTACATAGAGATAAAGTTTCCAATTGCATGAAAATATGTTAAGGGTTGTAACAATCTTCCTTCATATGCTATAATTTCCCTAGAAGTCTTGGCATGTTTAATGCCAACAATAGCCACCTCCAACTTGCATGTTGTCTATAGGACACATTTACCCCTACAATCAACATTGTGTGCCATCAAAATCCTTCTTGTTTGAGGCCGAGCCATTGTTTCTCAACATGTATCCACTTAGGGGGAGGCTATTGCCGCATTGCATCCTTTGTTTTCTCAAGGGTGCAAGATGTTGCTCCCTTCCCTTACCTAAGTGACATTTCAGATCACCCATTGTAGAGAAAACTAAAGAAAATGGATGAAACACATCAAATCTAGATTAAAATATATATGTATAATTAAAAAAAATGTTCACTATAGATGCATCTAACATTTAAAGAAAAAATTACTATGTTTTTCCAATTTTGTAAATTTCCATCTTTTAACCCATAAATATAACATTATAAGATATTTCATTCTTTTAGTGAATTCTGGAAGAACTGGCTCCTGACTGCAAGGGTTCTATACTCTTCTCAGACGGCGCAGCCTGATTTGCGCAGATAACCATCGCGGACCTGACCCTGCACCCAGAAATCACTCAACTGCATTGAAAGAAACCGAAGGGTAAATGGATAACCCCCAGGGGGGGTTACAGCGACCTCCCCCAAGGCAAACAAATCACAGCACCAAACCGAAAGAACGATACTCTTTGGATCGATCAATGAGAATGTGATCAACCAGGAGATCCCGCGCCGGCATGAGCGCAATGGCAAAGACAAAATGGAAAATAAGGCGGATGAAGAAACAGGGAGGAATAACCAACTAGAAGGTACCCCGAAGGTCTCCTCGACCACCTGCAAACCAATAGCAACAGATTGACCCAGAATCAAACTGCCGGGAGAAAAAATAGAAGAAAGAATCCAGTTTATGACAGATCATGCACTCATCGGAAAATTTATAGGGTTTTGGCCGACGGAAAAAGCCCTACACAGTTGGATCGCAACGAAATGGAAGCCTAAAGGCGATGTGACTCTGCAGCTAGGCCCAAAAGGATTCTTCACAGCGATCTTCTTTTGCCTAGAAGACAAATACAGAATCCTAGTTGAGGGACCCTACTTCTTCAACTCAGTCGGCTTATACTTAAGGGACTGGGCACCCAGATTCAACCCGGATAAGGAGGACCTCACATGGGCTCCGGTCTGGATAAGACTATACTCACTCCCAGATGAGTATTGGGGTGAGGATATCCTGAGAAACATTGGCAATGGTTTGGGGGAATACATAAAGGCAGTTGAAGAAACGAAAATGCGTAGATACACATCATACGCCCACATTTGCGTCTTCATGCGTCTAGACAAAGCTCTTCCAGAATCAGTAAGTCTCTCACCGTGACTATGAATGGATTCAACCCTTAGACTATGAACATGTCCCGTTTCGATGCCGTAAATGCCATGCCATAGGGCATCTTTTTAGAGATTTCCCCCTAAATGTTAAAGCTACTGCCCCTAACCCCTCTGACTCTCTGACCCATGATGGCTTCACCAAAGCCCCTACCCGCAAACGAGCTCATAAAAAATCAACAACAGGGAAGAAACCCCAGCAAAATAATACCTCTGACCCTGCGGTCAGAAACAGCTTTGAAATCCTGGCTCAATCCACGGAAGAGCAAAACACATCCTCTCCCCCAACTCTGATATCCCTTCCTCCTCCACCCAGCCACCTCCTCCAGCCCCCTCCTCTGACCCACCTCCAACCAAAGCAGACCCAGATAACCCCTCGGAAAGCAAGGAAAAGCAGGTGGAAAAAGAAAATGAAATGGAGGTTGACGGATCCTCAGACCCTCTCCAAAGCCCAAACATGCCCACGGAAGAAGACAACCAGATGAAACGCATGGAGGAAGAACCGGAAAGTATAGATCTAAATGGATTAGACATATTGGAACTAGAAGCAGCATGCAAAAAGAAAGCTTATGAAAGCATCCCAGAGTTTCAGCTTAACAAACTGGAAATGGTTATTTCCAGAGCATACCAACATCACCAACTTGGCATCCAATCAGGAAGCCAATGGGATTTAGGCCAAACTCCAAAAGACTCCAAAAAAAGAGGAAGAAGAACTGATCTCCAAAGAACAATAGCGATAGGGAAGATCCTGGTAGACTCAGGCAGGTATGCTAAGCTTACGAAGTACTACAAGCCCTCTACCAATAGTGAATCATGAATCTCATTTCATGGAACCTAAGGGGGCTCAATAGCCCAGGAAAACTCAGAATGCTAAAGAATATGTTAAGAATGGAAAAGCCGAAAATATGCTTTCTCCAATAGACAAAATGTAACAGCTCAACTCTAGAAACGATCCTCTCTAAAGCCTGGCCAGGATGTCAATCGGTGGCTGTGGATGCCTCTTGCGCATCTGGGGGGTTAGCTATCGCATGGAACTCTCAAGCACTTACCCTCACGGACTTTCATGCTTCACATAGTCTAATTCAGGCTGCTTTCCACATAACAGGCACGAATATACATGGGAATCTCTCGAATGTATACTTCCCTCAGGAAGCAAAGGAAAAAATTGCTCTCCTCCACACCATAGAAGCTCTTAACTCCAATAGAAGGCACACGCTCTGGATTGTTGGAGGGGATTTTAACATGATAACAAAATTGGAGGAAAAGATTGGAGGCAGAAACAGGCTGGAACAGGAAAATACCCACTTTAAAGACTTTATCCAGAACGCATCCCTGATAGATTTACATTTTTGCAATGGCACTTTTACATGGAGAAACCGAAGAGCAGGCAAGCATCAAATAGCCTCCAAGCTATATCGGTTTCTAATCTCAGACAACTTGATTCACCTAGGGGGAGACTTCTCGGCAACCATTCTTCCACACTCAGGATCCGATCACTGGCCGGTTGCCCTTCAATGGCAACGTCCTGGCAGCACCACAAGAAGACCTTTTCGCTTCGAGGAATTTTGGCTCACCCATCCCTCACTGAAAGATCTGGTTCACTCTACATGGACATCCTTCAGGCCTCCAGACGGCTCCAAGATGTACCAGTTCCAACAGAAACTCAAACATCTAAAGCTCTGCCTCAAGCGATGGAACAGAGAGACCTTTGGAAACATCTTCAAGGCGCAACATGATCTTCAAAAAGCCCTGAAGGAACTGCAGCAAGAAATAAGTACAGGAGGCCACACAGAGAGAACCCTTAAGCAGGAGCAACTCATCCACAATCAGCTTGAGGAGAGAAGAAAGCAGGAGGAGATATACTGGAAGCAAAAGTCCAGAATCAGATGGTTGAAAGAGGGAGAAGGAAATACCAAATTCTTTCACAGAACCATTGTGCAACGTAGAATGTGCAATAATATCCCTTACATTCAAAAATCAGGAGGAGAAAGGGTGGAACAGCACGAAGAAATTGAGAAGGAACTCCTCAATCATTTTAAGCAAGTCCATCAAGAGCCTGATATCAACAGACGTCCTGCAACTGAAAGAATCATACGCAATGTGCCAAAATTAATCACAGCGGAGCACAATGAACTCCTCCTCAGTCCAATTCAAATACAGGAAGTGGACGTAGCTATGGCTCAGCTTAAAGAAGGTAAAGCTCCCGGCCCGGACGGTTTCACCACCACTTTCTTTCACAAGTTCTGGGAACTGATAAAATTGGAAGTATGGGAAGTGGCAGAGGAATCGCATGTGAATCATTGGCTGCTTCCCTCACTCAACTCCACCTTCATAGCCTTAATCCCAAAAGAGGAGGACTCGATCAAACCGGACAAATTCAGGCCAATCGCACTCTGCAACGTAATATACAAAGTCATCTCCAAAGTCATTGCAAACAGGCTAAAGCCCCTCTTGCCAATGCTCATTTCTCCGGAACAGTCAGGATATGTGGAGGGGAGACAGATTATGGATGGCATCATCCTCTCACATGAGATCATACACACTCTTAAGCACTCAAAACAGGCAGGTATGCTCCTAAAACTTGATCTTTCCAAAGCATTTGATAAACTCAGCTGGGATTATGTACAGCAAATGCTAACTGCTTTTGGTTTTAGTCCCACATGGATTCGCTGGGTAATAAGCCTAATCTCCTCCACTAGCTTTTCCATACTCGTAAATGGGATCCCCTCTCAACCCTTCTCCCCCTCCCGAGGCATAAGGCAAGGGGACCCTCTTTCCCCCTTCCTCTTTGTATTAATGGCTGAAGGACTGGGACGTCACATTAATAATGCCCTTCACACTCATCAGCTTAGAGGTCTCTCCATTCATCAATTGCCTGCCAATTCCCATCAACAATTTGTTGATGACACCATGCTCTTTGGTTACCCCTCCGTTCAAGAAGCCTCCAGATTTAAATCCATGCTCAATGACTTCGCCGAAGCCTTTAGAACCAGCATCAATTGTTCCAAATCGCAGATCTTCTTCTTTAATACCCCTCCGGTTGTCAAGTCTGCTATAGTCCGCATTTTGGGGTTCCCTATTGCCACCCTTCCCTCCAAATACCTTGGGGCCCCCCTCACTGTCTCCGCCATCAAGCACTCATCATGGTGCAACCTTATTGAAAAGCTTGAATCCCGTCCAACAAGTGGACGCACAGAGCCTTGAACTTAGTCAGTCGCGCAGTGCTCATAAAGGCCGTTCTTCAAGCAATGCCGCTATACTTATTCTCCATCCTAGCTGCACCAAAATGGGTCCTAAAAAGACTAAGGAATATTCAGAGAGGCTTCCTCTGGGGTAGCAATGCAACTAATCGCAAATGGGCACTGGTAAAGTGGAGCACTGTATGCAAACCAAAAGCAAAAGGAGGCATTGGTCTAAGAGATCCCGAGTACAGCAATGCCATCATGGGAGCCAAAATTTGGTGGCAATGGCTCACCAATCCAGGTAAACCCTGGGTCACATTATGGACGGAAAAGTATGCCAATCATCGACCCCAGGAAGAACTCATCAGATTAAGGCCCAATGATAAAGGATTGCTAATTTGGAATGCAGCCAAAGAACACTATCAAATGATTCAGCAGCACAGTTTCTGGGAGGTAAGAAACGGCCACACCACTAGATTTTGGACAGACGCCTGGAATCAAATGCCTATTCTTAGCAATGTTCTGAACCTGCCACCGGACATCATTGAGGAGGAGACACAACAAGCTAAGATCATGTAGTACTGGACTCAAGAATCTGAGCAAGGCTTGAGGATTTGGAAACCGGGTAACCATGTAATCACAAATGAAGATCTCCAAATCTCCATGGAGCTGGAAAGGGAACTCAGCAAAAGGAAAATTAGGTACGACGAGAGTAGAGACATTCTAAGGTGGGGATACCAATCGGAAGGAACTTTCACCGCGTCTGAGGCCTACAAAATCATATGCAACGACTCTGTTCCCCAGGACCCAATATGGAGTAAGATTTGGAGTTCTGGCTCCTGGCCCAAAATCTGTCACTTTCTCTGGTTGGTAGGACATCAGAGAATTCTAACCTGGGACAAGCTTAGAAGAAGAAACTTTCATGGCCCCTCCATCTGTTTCAACTGAAACGCCCATGCGGAAACTCTCCAATATCTGCTGGACTCTTGCCCCCTGACAAATCAACTTTGGGAAAAGGCGAGCTTTTGGTGTCAAAGAAGATGCAGACTCGAGAATGAAATCACGAATACTATACGTCAGTGGCAACAGGACCCTTACAAGAGTGAAATCCTCAATCATCTTTGGAGACTAATTCTCGGGCTAGTTTTGTGGAGCATATGGAAGGAGCGAAATAAGCATATTTTAAAAAATCAGTGCTCTTCGATAGACAACATTTGGAACCTGCTCTGCAGAAATCTTCAAGAGACTCTTATGCTAAAACCCTGGAAGGAGGAGGACTGGCCTACGCTAGCCAACGAGAAAACCATTATGGACAACTGGCAAATACATCATACTCAAGGCTCTCACAAGCTGGACCACTCTAAAACCAGCAATAAAAATCAGAACACATGAAAGCCCCCACCAAAGTATACATTCAAACTCAACTTTGATGGGGCCTCAAAAGGGAACCCCGGTCTCGCAAGCTTTGGAGGAATAATAAGGAATCATGAAGGTGTTCCCCCGATGCTGTATTTCGGAAACATTGGATGGGACACCAACAATTTAGCTGAGCTAGAGGGTCTATGGCGGGGATTACTACTTGCTGGGGGACACAACTTTCACCCCCTGGAGGTGGAAGGAGATTCTCAGATCCTCATAAACATGGCCAAAAAAATCCTAAATGGATCCCAGGCCAGGAAAATAGCCACCAGCTAGAGGCTTGAAGCAAGACTGGAGGCCATAGAACGTGAGCTCCATAACAACAGAGCAATCACCTTCACACACACAAGACGAGAGGGCAACAGGGTTGCAGACTTCATGGCCAATGTGGGAGTGGAGACTGACCACTCTCTAATCACAGGGCAGCTGACCACTATTTTAACACATGACAAGGCTCAAGAGTGCTCTCGACTGGTCCAGAAAGACGCAGCTCCCCCGGATGCGGGTGCTAACTGAGATGGGATAGGCGAAGGGGGATGGCCACATGCCGGCCAATGGCCATCACGTGGCAGCCGAAGACAATATAGCTATCGATCGCAGATGGTATAAGGTGGAATGGCAGGGGTTAGTTAATGCTCTGCGAGGTAATTCGGCTCAGGCGACGACAGCAGTTATGGTAGGTGAGCTCCAATGCAGGGCCGATGAAGTCATAAGGGATATCACAGTATATGAACATAGAATGTTGGTGGTAATGCAGTTGGCTGGCCTCTCCGTCTCTGTCGGGATATCTTCTCCATCTATTTGGTTCATCCCTCAGTCGGCTTTGGTTGCAGCGGGTCTGGATTACCCCGTGGTCTGTTGGAATTTCTTTCCCTTGCCTCCTGCGAGAATGGTGAGACCTCGACAGCATCTGCTTAGCCGCCGAGGCACTTCCAGAGGGGGAATCTCGCGCAGTCATGAAGCAGACAATGTTGTCCATTGCTGCCACTGCAACATTGCTCGCTCCACTGGCGCTAACCCCCTCCATTCTAGCCAATTCATGGATGCAGGGGCTTCGAGCTCGAATGCCTTGCCTTCCTTTGGCTTGGCTATCTTCAATTTCAGCAGTGCCATGAACAATCCGCGGATCAACGCGCATGTCTCAGTCTTGTTCATCGAAAATGCCCGGGAAGAGGAGGACACCCTGGATGAACAGGGGCAGAGGACGAATGACAATCAGAGGCATGAAGCACATGCCCCTGAAGCTGATAAGGAGCAGAAGGTTAAAGGTGAGGCCTCAGATCCAGAAAACATAAAGCAACGCAAGCAGGAACAGAGGGCGGGAACTGGCGGGGAGGAAGACACCTTTCCCACCGCTGCTGAAAGAGAAGCCTATGGTTGGTGCCGGGTAGAGGAAGTGCAAATGGACAATTGATGACGCCCGCGCACAAGGTTCCTATGGCTTTTTATTTGGTCTTTTGGTGTCTTCTGCTGTTTGTTTTTTGACTCAGTTATAGTAACAATGCTTCTGGTCTCTTTCGTGCCCTGGTTCAATGTCTCTGTTCCTGTATTTTGTGTCAATGATTGGGGTAAGGTCAGTCTCCCCTGCGAGGGATGAAATGGTTGGTGCCCCTGCGTGCGCGTGCTCTTATGGAAGTCTGGCTCTTGTGTCTGGCGCCCCTGCGTGGGCTAGTTTTTTGGATGCCTCAATTGCTCTCGGGTGACATACCCAGAGCCTGATTCTCTCTTGTTTCACCATGATGTATTTTTTGACTCCTGTACATAATACAATAGTTTAGTCTTTTACCGAGAAAAAAAAAAAAATATTTTATAAGATATTTATTTGTAATTACATTTAATTTAATATTATATATCTATATCCATAATTAAAAATATTAAACTTTTACTTACCCAAATTAAATTTAAAATAAATTTTAATATAAGATATATTTATTATGGATTACAGATAAATTAACTATTGATTCCTAAATAATAATAAAATTTATGACATTTAATTATAAAATAATAAAATTATTATCATTATTATTAATTATTATTATTTATATAAATAAAATAAGAATATATTATAATAATTTACTTTTTCATGTCTTGCAAGTTGGATATTTTGGTATATTGCACCAAATTGCAAATATGTTCTAACAAGTGCAATAACATTTCCACAAGTTGCAAGTATTCTCTGAAAAGTGCGTATGGCATTTTAAAAGTTGCAAGTGCATATGTCATTTCCACATGTTGCAAATATAATAAATGTGTAGAATAAATACAATGGAATTCTAATCGAAGAAATAAAAAAGTATTTACCATGTGAAATATAAAAATAGGTATGTTAGGTAAAGAATATAATAATAAGTTGACTTGGTAAAAATAGGTATGTTAGGTAAAGAATATAATAATAACTTGACTTGGTAAAAATAGGTATGTTAGGTAAAGAATATAATAATAAGTTGACTTGGTTATATATGTGTATGTTTTATTAATAAAAAGAAATATGAGTTTACTATGCCTCACTCATATAACATTTCAACAAATTATAAATATAAACAAACTTAATAATATGGATTTTCAAAAAAAAAATAGAATAACTTTGTATTTTACATAAGAGATTAGCATGATCACGTCAACGGGAAAATGAATTAATTAAATGAGAAAAATAATAAAGTTAAGAAATTAAGGAATTAAAATATTTATAAAAAAAAATTAAAATAAAGAAGAAAAAATAATTGCTATTGACGTGTTTATAGTTTTATTTGTTGATAAATAGCTTATTTTAAATATAAAAAAGATATTTTATTTTAGATTTAATTAATTGTTTAAATATTAAAAAAAAAAAAATAAAATTTAAAAATTTAAATTGGACTTGAATTAATTTTATTGTTGAATTTAGGCTTTTGTGCATTTATATTAAGTTATTATTGAGACCAAGTATTTCGGTGTTGTATGTTAAATACATGATAGAGCATTTATTCCAACCAACCCAATTATTAGTTCATCATTAATTTTATATTTTATTAAAAATTTAATAAATTTCCCATATATAATTTTTAAATTTAATATTAAATATATATATATATATATATATATATTATATATATATAATATATATATATATATAACATAGGGTTAAATTTAAAAATGAACAGTGTCTTCAAATTTCTGCCGTGTAAAGGAAGTCACATATTCCCACCATTATTAAAAAATCACCATTCTTTAATAATTGTGTAAATAAAATAAAGTCCGATTAACCACTAATAAAGAGATCCAAAAGAATGGGCATCCAGGATATATAATTTTGATTTTGTTAATATAATAATATTAACATCGAAGATCGGGAGCTTTCTCAATCGAAAGAGGCCACCGTCTCCAATAAAAAACTATAAAGGGCGATTATTTAAAGCCTAGCTTCAGATGAGTATAGGATTCTGAAGAATGCGTATGCAAAATACATAATGTTTATATATTCAAACACGTGTTTACAAAATGATATTCCACCGCCATTACAAAGGCAGTAGCGTATCTGTTACAGGTTTTTTGTGTTGGTCAACTTTTCTGCTTTTAATTAAAATTTATAGAGTGATTCACAAATTTTGTAAAGCGTTGAATTTATTTGTACATTTAAAAACTCATTTTAAATAACTTAAATGAGTTTTTAAATAACTTAAATTTATAATTTTGCTATTAATATGTCCAGTTAACAAAACTAAATTGTAGTAATTAGAAGGCTCCATTACGAAACACTCACGCAAGCATCACATTTAGGGTCGGTGTGACTTCTCAAGGAGAATGCGTAGATCGCACACATACAAGGGGAGTGAGTAGATCACAGACATAAAGCCTCTCTAACTGCAATGGCCACAGCCTCTCTAACTGCCACGGCCACCAGAGTTCCCTGCAACCTCTCTACTGTTATTGTGTTGATCATGTTTTCTCTTGATATTCAATATATTTGCAGTAGCGCATATAAACTAGAGTGGTATCCGCCTCCTATCTGCAACTGGACTGCTAACTATACAAGAGACAGTTTGTTTGTGAGGAATGTGAATGCAGCGTTGACTACTCTTCATGTGAGCAACACTGAATACACATCCAGCCACAGCCGGTTTAATATTTCAGAGCATGGGCAAAGTCCTAACCAAATATATGCCCTCCTCCAGTGCAGGGGAGACGCCACCATCGATGAGTGCCGCAATTGTTCACAAGAAGCAGAGGCTGCCGTTGTACAGGATTGTGCAAATTACGTTGGTAGTAGAGTTTGGTCCAAGTTCTGCTTCTTACGTTATAATGGAAACTATAACTTTACGGGGCAACTGGATTTTAATGGATATAATGAAATAAATCAACATTTTTTCTACAATATCGATACTGTCACCAGCCCTGATGATTTTATCGCGGCTGCTCGGCAGCTTTTGTCCAGTTTGGCATCTGAAATTACATCTGGATCTTCAATAAATCGTTACGCTTCCAACACAACCGTAGATACCTCCTTTCGCCGTATCTACGCTCTGGCTCAATGCTGGGGAGATACATCCCTTGGCGTCTGCAAAACATGTCTCTCCAAAACAATCGATAAATTGTTCGAAGTTAACGACTCAGCATCTGGAGCTCGGGGTTTGACGGGAAACTGCATTGTTCAATATGATTTGGAATCTTTCTTTAACGATCTACCACCGCCACCGCCACAAGGGCCACAAAAGTCAGGTTCAAGCAAAATACCCATAATTTTAGGTATTCTTGGCGGCTTGGTTATCCTCCTGTTGATGTTGGGGCTGTTTGCAACTCGAACAAAATTGAAGATCACCATATTTGGAAGGCATATAGGATCAGGTATTGCAATTCATGCTTATATGTACCTGTAGGACTTTGAATACTCAGGTATTGATTTTGTTATATATATATTCTTGTCTCTACCAGGATGCTCTCCGCACAATAATTGTCCTGTAATATGTCAATGGACTTCATTGATTTGCATCAACAATATATGATAATGAATCATATAACTGTTAGAACAGATATCCCTAACTCCAAAATTTCTCTATTCCATTTTTTCTCATTTTTTAACATAGCTGTGAAATATTTTTTTGGTAGGTCATAACATAAGTGAAGACTCAGAAGTTGGAGAAGTTCTAGAGCCGATTCTTAACCCATCCAATGATTTCCAAGTGTTTGAAATGAAGACATTGGTAGCTGCAACAGAAAATTTCCATGCTAACAACATGATTGGGGAGGGAGGATTTGGTGCTGTATACAAGGTAACCTAACCCAAGAAAGAAAACTTCTGTCCTTTACTAGCAGCTTACCAAGTTAACAGGCACTTTTTACAGTTGATTTTTTTGAAGAAGGAAAAAAAACGCTATTTTTGAATTAAAAAGGATAGTACATATTCCAAAATACATTCATAATATCAATCTGTCTTACTTCTTCTATCTCCTGTGACCATTCAAAAATCTGTCTCTATGTCCTGTTCAGTTTTATGTAACTTTCTAATCAAACTGTGGTTTAATGCCATTACATTCTCTGTGCTGTAGACTTCTATGTCTATATTTATACAAAAATTTCAATTTCTAGGTATATCAAAAGTATAGATTTTAATGTCTATTTTGTTAAAATAGCTAATTAACTTGGGCATGGAGATCTATGAGTCAGCTAATTGAGTGTTGAGTAAAGTTGAGTTAAGTGATAGACTAATTTAGTGTGCCGTGGTATGTTAAGTTCTTTTAGGCCAAGTAACTAGTTGGAAACATATAAATATCCCTCACCTGGTTCACTGTAATCAATCAAGTTT
>APFE030594375.1:6230-27059 GCA_000404065.3 Pinus taeda | reverse complement strand
CAAGTAACATGCAGTATCCACCGCCTCTGCCCAGAATTCCTGTCCAAACCCGGCACCACTGAGCATGCTTCTTGCCCTTTCCATCAACGTCTTGTTCATTCTTTCTGCGACTCCATTTTGCTGAGGTGTATATGGAGTAGTCTTCTGCCGTGCTATACCACACTTCTTACAGAATTCTTCAAATTCCTTGTTGCAGAATTCTCCACCATTATCTGTCTTCAGTACCTTTATCTTCTTCTCTGTCTGATTTTCCACTAGAGCCTTAAATTCTTTAAACCTGTCAAAGACTTCAGATTTCTTCTTAAGGAAATATATCCATGTATTCCTTGAGAAGTCATCTATAAATGTTACATAGTACACAGACTTACCCAGTGATGGAACTTTCACAGGTCCAAACACATCACTGTGCACAAGCTCTAATATTTGTTTCGTCCTCTTACCACCAGAGGGAAACTCACCCGATTCTGCTTCCCATATACACAATTTTCACAGAAATCAAAATCCAGAGAGCTATTACTCATACCTTCTACCATACCTTTACCATGAAGTATCGAAGGCCCTTCTCTCCAATATGTCCAAGCCTTTGATGCCACAACATGGTCTTCTCTCCAGAGACCACTAGATTTTCTGCTCCATTTTCAGGAACCATAGAACTATCGCACCCGTCAACAACAGTGCTACCTTGCAGCTTGTACAGAGTTCAATCCGAACTCCCCGCATCAATACCAGTGCTCCTCGAACCATCTTGCAGGTATCCTTCTCGAACACTGTCTTTACACCTGCATCATCCAACTTGCTTACAGAAATCAGATTTCTGGCCAACGCAGGAATATGCAATACACCCGGAAGGGTTCTAACCCTTCCACCTTGCAACTTCAACTTTACTTTTCCGCGACCAATGATTCTAGCCTTCCTATCATCTCCTAAGAAGACATCACCACCATCATATTTCTCATACTCGCAGAACCACTCATCTATGGGGAGTGAAGTGAAAGGATGCACCTGAGTCAATCAACCATGCCTCATGATCTACATGTGTACTTGAAGAAGCCAAGTACACATCCCCACCTTCATCTGAGGTGGTTTTCGCCTCTGTAGAAGGAGCTTCATCAGATCCTTTTCCTTTATCAGGAGCTTTAGATTTACACTCCCTTCTGAAGTGCCCTTCCTTTCCGCATTTTCAGCACCCCACCTTTGTAGGTTTTCCTGGAGATTTAGATCTCCCTCTAGATTTAGATCTCCCACTCGATGACTTATTTTTGTTTCTGTTCTGGGACCGTCCTCGTACAAACACATCACCATTCTGGTTGTCCATATTTTTCCGTCTCATCTCCTCCGTCCGCAAGGCTGAGACTATTTCATCAAACTGCAAAGCAGTTGCATTGCTACCTATTGCAATAACCAGACTATCCCACGAGTCTGGTAGAGAACACAACAAACTGATGCACTTATCTTCATCTGAAATTTTCATATCAACAGATAATAACTGACTTACCACAGTATTTAATGCATTCAGATGCTCTGTCACCGAGTCTCCATCTTTCATCCTCAGGTTATACAGCTTTTTCTGCAGGAACAGTTTATTAACCAGAGACTTAGATTGGTACAAAGTCCCTAACTTGTCCCATAAAGCCTTCGCCGTATCTTCCCCTGATACATTCAACAATACTGAATCTGAGACACACAATCATATTGTGCTCTTTGCCTTCCGATCCAACTTCTTCCATTCTTCATCGGTCACTCCCGTTGGTTTATTACCCGGATCTACCGCGATCCACTGATCTTTATCCACCAACAGATCCTCCATCTTGAGTTTCCACAACTCAAAACTCTGACCATTGAACTTCTCAATCTCTATCTTTCCACTGCTCGCATCTTCTTTCACCACCAGAATCGATCTCGCAGATCTCCCACTGAACAGGGTCTACCACAAGCCGGAGCGAAACCCCTCAGCAACAAAGGCGTCCCCTTGAAGCCAAAACAGCTCTGATACCAAATGTAGGTTTTAACCTCGTACAGAAATTACCTGCATACGAATTCTAAATCACATGAAAAATAAAATGCGAGAGCATAACACATAAAACACATTACACAGAGATTTCCCACTGGATCTCAAAACCGAGACTACCAGCTTGATTTTTCATTATATTCCTTTCAATGTTACAATACATATTTATACATGCCGAAGCATCCAATACCATGGACCGAAAACCATCGCGTCCAAAACTGTGGACCGAAAAACCATAGGTAGGTTCGCCCAACCTAATATAGGGTCCAAAAAAATTTTTTTTCGGGGCGCTGCCCCGAACCCCGTAGAGGGGGGCTCCGCCCCCCTCAAACCCCCTGGACAAGGGGGGCTGCTGACCCCCCCGCTGCGCAATCGGCACAGCGAAGGGGGGGCTCCACCCCCCCTCTAACCCCCTTGTTCACTACATAGGTTAGTCATGGAAAGAATATAACACAACCCAACAAGATGGACTAGATTGGCCTAAAAGAATCAAGGAAATGTAGCATAATTGGATTGGACGGTCAAAAGGTGCTGAATTGGAATTCTATGTCCTCGATAGAGATGGAAAAGAGAGGGAATTGAAGCTGACTGGTTTTACAACAAGACTAGACACTATTTTTGGGGCAACATATTTAGTTATTGCACCTGAACATCCATTCTTGGCATCAATAACATCTGATTCTCAGAAAATCTATGTAGAGGATTACTTTGAGAAAGCATCCAGAAAAAGTGATTTAGAGAGGATTGATCTTCAGAAGGATAAATCTGGAGTCTTTACTAGTTCTTGTGCACGGAATGCTACAACTAATGAGCCTATTCCTATCTGGGTGGTAGATTATGTCCTTGGCAAAAGAAATTATGGTAGTTCGACAAGTTGTGATTCCTAAATATGATAGTGGATATTCTACAGACAAAGCATATAAAGGTGAAGGCATTATGATAAAAATGAAAGTAGGCACGGAAATAGGTCCTGTGAAAGGAAGAAGAGTAGTTTTGATGGCAAGTGTTACAGCCATGAAATCAGCAACAAATCGAATTTTTCAGGGGATGTGGCATTAGTCCAAATCATTCAATGAACATATGGCAAAAATTTTGGGCATTTAAAGAATTTATAGGGCACAGGTGGAAGAGGATCAATCAATATTCTTGAGTATCCCAAATTTCCATCGATGACACCTTCAGCAAATCAACATCAAACCAATTATTCTATTTTGATGAGATTTAATTAAATTATTTAGTTATAATTTTAATTTTTGTTATTTGACCGCAACACATATTTGGTTTTCTTTTTAACTTTAATTATTTTGATTCCTATGATTAGGAAATCAAAATTAAGATGTAATAGGGTATATATAGGGTAATTTTTAAGATGTAAAGGTTCAATTTTTGCAATAGAGTGAGGCTGCCTTGGACTGTGTAAAGCTTCTTCTGAATATTTTTTTTAATGGAGCAGTTTCTGCCCTTTAGATTTGGGATCCATCACGATGTTTAATGTCCAGCATGTGTTCCTTGTAGAATCACTTACATTGTTTTTCTTTCTAATTCTTGTTACATCATTATCTAAGGGAAGAGTTAGGAATCCATCCAAGCACGATGTTCCTTTCACAATGATTTTGTTGTTAAATGTAGTGGTTATCATTGTAGAATCCATCCTCCATTTGATGCTTTGTTGAGTAACCATGTGTTTCTCTTTCTTCTAACACTGTCACTGTAGATCCATCCCCTGATTGATGCCTGCAGGGTAGCGGGCTTTCTCCTCTTTTCTTCTCTCATTTACATTTTTTATCTGGATAAGCATTGTGCCTACTTTTCCCCATGTTTTCTGGTAGAAATTGGCATTGACTTGACAGCCCAATGGTCATTTATCTTGCTGTTTTTGACCCAAAACTTTCAAAAAAATCCCCGCACTTAATAGCTAGTCTAAGACTCATTTATTTCAGCCATCGTTAGTTGGCAAAGAGAGAGCCGTCTCTGGTCTGATAGGGCTAGCTGCCAGATCAAAAGCTTGCTCTGTGGTTACCTCAGAATTGCCTTCTCTCAGCCTTGAGGTTCATTCTGAGTGCTAACACCTCACACCGACCAGTGAAACTAGCTGTGTTCTAGTCATGTTAGTTGTGTTTTGGAAAGTTTTTTTAAATTTGGAGTCGAATCTTCTAGCTCTAAAAGATTCGTAACAAAAGTCTGGTAAATGGTTTGGCCGAATGGGTTCGAGGATGTCAGTTTGGGCTCCTTTCCCCTATAATGATGGAACTACCTCAAGGGATAAGTCCTTTTCCCATGAGAGGAGGATTCATCTCCCATCCATTTTTCCTATATAAACCTCCCTTCTTCCCAAGCACAAGCTAGTTTTGACGTTGGTGTGCTTATGCTATTTTTGTTTGGAGCAGACAACAAGCTATTACTAGTTGTAGTTATCTAGTTGTGTGAGGGAGAACTGTGTTTTGGTTTGGAGTGAAGCCTAAAGGGAATATACTTAAAACTATTGTTTCTTGAGGCCATCATGGAATGCTAGCAGAAGTGTGTGGGAACCTAGTCTTGTCAGAGGAGGACTGCAATGCCAAGACAAATGGTTGTAATCTATCTTCGATATTAATATATGCAACTATCGATTGATTTCCTACATGTTTTGTTATATTAATCATTCATGGATTAATGTTTCTTGACTTCTTAAGTAGGTTGAATTGCAATTTGTCTATTTTCATGTTTGTTGTTTGTTGTTGTCTACTTGTTGCAGGTGCTTGAAGAAGGAAGCGAGATATAGTTGGAGCGAGCAAGCAAGGACATCATCAAACAGGATAAGCAGACCAATTGGTAGGCCCTCTTGATTGATTCTAACCTAAGGAAATCTTCCATAGAATGTATCTGTTGTAGCTAGATCCATCATCGGGCTAGAGGAATTCGTTCGTCTCCACACTTATAAGCTTACTTCATCACAAATTGGCGACTCCACTGGGGAACCAAATCCTTTTGTTTGTCTTAGATTTCATGATTTTGTGAGAACTTTTCTAGTTCCACTTTTTCCCTTTGGTTTTGTTTCTTTTCTCCTACTTACTGCTCTAAGTCTAAAATTCATAGTAGTAGATTTGATCCCTGTTTCAAAAAAAAATGAATTTTTCCTTAGCTCCCTCAATTAGAGCACTTAATTCGCTAACAGTCACACCGACCAGCATGAGTTGCTGAGGAACAGTCGCGCCGACTAGTCTCTGGTGCTTGTTGTCAGTTAGGGAGTTGTGTCGATGCCCGTAAGTGAATATTAGGGCTTGACCCCAATCTTGGCCAGTGTGTTATTCTCTTGTATTTTTGACCCCGTAAGCCTTTTGGACCTTTTTCTCCTTGATTAGAAAACTACTTTTCATTTGGTTTTGTTTGCTTGTTGGCTTATCATATTTTTTCTTAATTGATTGAGTCGTTGAGTGGCTAGCAACACTAGGGCATCTAGTCGGTCATCCATTCAGCTGTTTTGAACTCAGTAAGTTAGGTTGTACGTGTACTTACTCTTTGCATTTTTTTTTTGGTCCTTTTATGACTTTGACCTCCTTTACACAAGTTTGGAAAGTTTTTGTTTGCTTGCCTAAACGTTTATTTTCCGGCATAGATTACATTGTTGGTCTTGTGATTGGTAAAATTAGTGTTTCATTAGGTTGAATAAGCTTCTACCTTCACATGTTCATTTTATTGAAGAGCTTATTGTCTCGATAACTTTTTCACTGAAAGATTGTATGCGAAAAGTTTGTTTCGTTGTTTCATGAAAAAGTATGAAATTCTAGTTTGTTGCATTATTATGTTACGAAAGCTTGCATTATTGAAAGACTAGAATTGCATCAGAATTTGAAAAAGGAAGAGAACTTGTTTTCTTTTGAAAGGACTAATAGATAAGTGCTTATTAGGAAATTAGGAATTGGAATGCATTTTTCATTAGTTTATTTTTTGAAAAAGTAAGGTAGTGAAATATCATTTCGTTTTCAATTGCTTGATTGTTTGCACTTAGTTGAGTAGTTTCTACCCTATCTAGTGTAGGAATTTCATCGAATTGAAAGGGTCCTGTCTCATTTAGTTGCATTTAAGGTTTTTTGAGTTGCATCGCTAAGACCTAAAAACCGAAACGTAACTCAAGATTAACTTTAAAATGAATTCAATTAACCTAAGGCACATTTGACATTAACGATCACATCTAGAAGGTCTAGGCTAGAGATGTGTTCCAACATCTTTAAACCTAGTAGTTGTCGTTAACTTCGGCATTAGATAGCGCTATTACAGATTTGTGCTCCCCGTACCATCAAGTATATATCAGGACACCCCACTAGGCTACAATCCTTTTATCCTTAGGAAGTTGAGTCTGCCACCTTGCAAACATGATACACCGAACACAACATTCAGGGAGATTGCCTACTCGTACTTCTTGGTTCACCAGGAGGTATTCTACAGTTCATAGTTGCCTAGTAACCCTATTTACCTAGATCATCTAGAGCAGTAATTTGATATTTTTGACTCATTAAACTTAAAATATCATCCGAGCACTTGTCCTTTCGATCTCATTTCTAATCGAAAGCGATAGAGTCATCTTTATTTATTTCTCGACTCTTAAAAAATGAAAGAGCACCAGTCTTTTATACATCTTAACAATTGATTGCCCACAATCCAAAAACACCCTGTTAGCCTTTTCTAAGACCAAATCATGAGTTTCCCTTAAAATAACATTTTAAATCATTGAAGTTAATTTTTTTATCGACTAAGACAAGGTCATCATAGCTGAACCATCTGGTTTACCCAATTCCTCTTCCTCTCCTCCATCTGAAATATTGTCTGAGGAGCCATTTCCTGAGTTACCAGAGTCACTTGAGGACCAAGATGTTGAACTCGAAATTGTTTTGAGCATTCAACCCTTATCATCTCATCCTCCACCTACTTTTGATACTAGGTCATCTGTTGATCTTGCCCCAGAATCTTCGGACAATCCCGTTCAAACTCCAGAGAACTCACCAACCACTGACGATCAGCTTGGATTTGTTATCTACACTCTGAACCCTCTGGTTGACCCTATTGTGATATCACCGCTGCGTCCTTACAGTTTGTATGACCAACCGGGTGTTCCTTTGGAACTATCCCCTCATACTCATTTGGTCATTCGTCGTCATTTTCTTTTAGACATGGAACCTGAAGGTGATGATCCAGTCACATCTCTGAATGAGTCTGAAGTATCTACTCCACAAACTGTTGAGGGAGAAGAATTGCAATTACATTTTTCTCCTGAGGGTTTCCCTTTTTTAGAAGGTATTCCCACCAATTTGCCACCCAACTATGTGTCTTTGGTGCAATTGGTTTCAGGTACACCTAGTTCCTCATCACTTTACCATATTCCTATATGGGCAACAGGCACCAAGCCTACGTCAAGTCCGTTCATTATGAACACGACTTCCTAGCAGGCTGTTACTTCAGTCCTGGTGCAACCCACCATTCTCAATACCCTTGTATCATCAATCTCAGTTACCCGTCAGGCACAACCGGGAGTTTCAAAGATTGTCTTTGTCAGTTCCTCCACCTCGCTAGTTAGTGGCCAGGTTATGCCACCGCCTGGGGGGCAGAACCTAAATGTTTCTATGGTGTCAGGTGCCACAAATGTGAGCAGCTCACAAGCTCACATGCTTGGTATAAACCAACCTTCTTTTGTTATTATTTATAACCCTGCTGATCCTACTGGGTCAACCAATGCCTAGTACCAATAGGTTTAGAATCCCGTTGGTCCATCTGGATCGAGCAATGTTTAGTATCAACAGTCCTATGGGGCTCAGGTCCAATACCAAAATCCTTATGTTCCATATGGTTGTTAAGGAATTGTTAATCAACCTTGCACCCTCCAATCTAGGTAGTACATCTAGCTTGGCTATGGCCAGATTCAGTTCGGTAATTTCCTAGGTACTGTTCAAGTACCTTTGCAACATCAAGGACTGCCTCTATGACAACAAGGGAAACCTTTGTTACAGCAAGGGCTCTCTGCGCAACAGCAAGGGAAAATGATCTCATAGTAAGATCAACTGCAACAACTACAAGGTCAACCCTTGCAACACTTGCAGCATGTCGCACAACAACAGATGCAATATGCTTTGCAGACCTCTCAACCCGTGTCCTCGCAGGGCCAACCTCTGCAACCCCAGGGAAAAATTTTGCAACCATAAGGTCAACCCTTGCAACAACAAAAAACAACCAGGGCAGCATCAACCCTTTTATACATATAAAAAAGGTCAACCCTTGCAGGGGCAAGGTCAAGGTCAAGTCCTATAGCAGCATGCTCAAAATCCTCATGTCTTAGGTCAATAGGTTTAGAATCCTGCCAGCCAAGGGCATCAAGTACAAAATCCCTATGTCCAAGGGAAACAAGTGTATCAACCTTATGCCCAAGGACTACAGGTCCAAAACCCTCTTGTTCAAGGGCAATAGGTTCATCATCCATATGTTCAAGGACAATAGGTCCCATATCCATATGTCTGAGGTCAACAAGCTCAACAACCTTTTAACCCATACATTGCTTATCAGCAACCTATGGCTGGACAATTCCAAGGTATTCAAGGTCAAAATCCTCCCTATGGTCAAGGTAATCCACAATGGAGGCAACCTCAGATGCCATATGAACAAAATCCCCCACTGTGGGGCAAAAATCCTTACTTGTAGGGATGGGTTCCTCCATATGAGCCCACTTATCGACCTCCCATGCATTTTAACACCCAATTTCCTTTCTTGGCTACACTCGAGTTTCTAGTTGTATCTCGCCTTACGAATGATTTGATCCTTCATTCGCCGTACTGGCCTCTGGTTTCGTCCAAGATACCAAGTGATTTCTCAAAGTTTAATGAGAAAGCTAAAGAAGATCCTCAGGTCCATGTGATGACATATCACCTCTAATGCTCCTCGAACTTGTACGTAGATGATTCCATTCATCTCTGTCTTTTCCAATGAACCCTCATGGGTGCTGCAGCAAAGTGGTACATCGAGCTACCTCAAAGTAATTACCATGACTTTAACCCTTGAGCCATGGCTTTCCTCACGCATTTTCAGCTGCCAGTTCGCTATGAAACTGGCACCTATTTTCTCACATTGCTTAAGAAAGAGACTGCGACACACATCTCTGATCATATCCATGAATGGAGACGTAGACATTGTTTGATCAAATTTAAGATTACTGATCAGATGCTTACTGAATGGTTTACCAAATCATTCGTAGCCCCAATTTCTTACGATATAGCTATGGGTGGATGCATCACTGAAGAGCAAGCCATCGCTCATGCCCAGTACTTGGATCTAGTTTACTCTCAATTTGGCGCTTTGTATGAGTTATTACCTAATGCTTCATAGCCATCATCTGATCCTGCAGCATCAAAGTCACCAACTATTCCTCCCGTTGATGGAGTTATTGGTTCAATATCCCAGAACCCTGCTAAAACTTCTTCTAAATAGAATTCGGTCTCAAATACTATTCCTAATAGTTCATCACAGAATCCACCTATCCTAAGTAAAACCTTAGAGATCCACGTTGTCCACTCTACCACAGTGGAAAAATCCTCAAAAGGAAAGAAGAAAGGCAAAGGAAAAGCTAGAGCCGACGCCCCAAAATAGGTTCCTCCCAATCATCTGCTGGCAAATCTTCACAACGAAAACTTAAGTATCCCTACCTCATTTGCGAGGAAGATCACTACACTAAGGATTGTCCCCGATGATCTGAAGTTAGTCGCCTGCTCAAAGGGACCTTCGTTGTCCTTAAAGAGCAATTTCTGTCTCAATGGACCCAAATGGTAGACCAACCCCAATATGCTTCATCTGGATCTCAAGTGTTCATGATGAGTATGCCTATTAATGTGGCTACTAGGTCGAAAGACTATCAAACTCCTACTCCGGCAGCTAGGAAAGATAAAAAGGTTGCACCTTCTTCTTTTACCCCGAGTTTTGGCCCTATGCATATTGAGCGCCCTAACCCTGATTTCGCTATGCAGCCACCATCTTGAGGTGTACTGCGGAAATCCTTGCATAATCCCAATGCCCGATCTGCTCATAATTACAATATTGTTGAGGATTTTTCTCAAGTGTCGTTAGCCATGTCAACTCTCGAGGTACTCCAAAGCTGCCCATTGCAGCGGAAATTTTTATTGTCAGCTATCAGGGGCATCGATCCCACTGATTCCAATTTGATATGTTTTGATCTAGAGAACCATGTTCCGTGAATCCCTCATTAGATTGCCTTTCTTATTTAGGTAATCATCAATGAGAAAACCATCCACCAAACTGTCTCGATGAAGGTGCTTCCACCTGCATCATGTCAATGTGTGTTGGAAGGCTATTGGTTCTCCTGCACTAAACCAATCTCCAAACACTTTGGAAGCATTCGATGGGTGAGATTCGTGACCCTTTAATGTCTTACCCAACCTTGCCATCACCATGGAAGGCAAGACAATGCAATTCAAAGTATAAATTGTTGACGCCAATCTCAATTGTAATCTTCTACTCAGCCGAAGTTGGACTCATGCCATCCATGTCGTGGCCTCCTCTTTATTTCACGTGATTCATTTTCCCCATAAAGGGAAGATTGTCACTATCGACCACCTATCTTTCTTTGCCTCTTCCTCCTTAGATGGCAATGTTCCATACATCAAACACTCTGGTGCTCCCTATGAGAGTGTGGGGCAGGTCTCTTCAAAGATTCCGCCTTAATGGGAATTTTTCCACTCCCATCTCCTCATGTTTCCTCTGTCAACATGATCTCAGTCAAATCTGATCCTTGGGTCATACCTGCACTAGATTTTGTTAATATATGGGGCGACGTTATGACGCTTAGTCCCACGGAATTCAATTACATGGAAATTGTTTTGGCTTTGAACCCTCCATTCTCTAATTTTTCTATGTTGAAGACCTCTTTCGATACGTACTCTCAATCCACGTGGCTTGGCACTTTGGAATCGCCTGATCCCTTAGCCAAGACCTTCCTTTTTGATGAAGGTATCATGGAAGTCATGTCTCTCGAGGAAACCCATGGATCTATACTAATCATCGCTCCTCGTGCTTGCCTTTCCCAACAACCATGTCTACTGCTTTCGAAAGGTCCTCTTCTCCATTTTTGCCACTAATTGTTACTCATGAAGTATGGTTGGAAGGAAATCTGGGTAATATTATCCAAATGTTGCCGATTGACATCTCTATCAAACCCAATATCGTTGACCACATTCATATTGGGGTATCTTGTTCTCCGGATGAGATCAAGACATATACTTATCTATTCTAGGAATTCTCTGATATGTTTGCATGGTTCTATGAAGAAATTCTCGGCATTGATCCTAGCATTTTGGTGCACAAAATACCAATGTATCTGCATACAAATCCTATTCGCTGACGGCTTTTCCCAGTGTACCCTAGGAGGGCCACTCCTATTAAGGGTGAAGTGGAAAAGCTTCTTAAAGCTGGGTTCATCTATCCCATCCCCCTTACAGACTGAGTGTCCAATATTGTCCTGTAGATTATCGAGATCTCAATCATGCCTGTCCTAAAGACAACTATCCTACTCCCTTCATTGATCAAATCATTGATGAATGTGTCAAGAGTGAGATCATTTCCTTTATGGACAGTTTTTCTAGTTATAACCAGATCAACATCGCACTGGATGATCAAGAAAAGGCAACCTTTATCTGTCCACAGGGTACGTTCGTGTACAAGAAGCTCCCTTTCAACCTCAAAAATTATGGATCCATGTTTCAACGGGCAATGTCCTATGTGTTTCATGATATTTGCAACATTTTCCAGCCTTACTTGGATGACCTTCCCACTCATTCTCGTAAGCGCCGAGAGAACCCAGACCATCTTCAGCAAATATTTCTACACTACAGGCACTATAACATTCGGTTAAACCTACACAAATGTGTTTTCTACATAAAATCAAGACAACTCCTTGGATTCATCATTTGCAAGGATGGTATTGACCTAGATTCGCTAAAAGTCAACGCCATTATAAATTTACCCCCTCCATCCTCACTGCACCAACTCTAGAGCCTACAAGGAAAGGCCAACTTTCTCCATCGTTTTATACCCAAATATGTTAGGCTAGCCACATGATTTACCCGATTGCTCAAACAAGGAACACCCTTTGTATGGGATGAGGTGGCCCAAAAATCTTTTGACAATCAAAATTTCATCCTCATAAATGCTCCTCTATTCTATCCGCCAGACTATTATCGAGATTACTTCCTTTACCTAGCTGCAACCCCTAGCACTATTGCTATGGTTTTGGTTCAAGCTGAAAACGAAGGCAAACATGTAGTCTAATACCTTAGTCGAAATCTCCTCGACACTGAAATGCATTATGCACATGTCAAGAATTTGGCTTTAGTTGTCATTCAGGTTGTTCAACACTTTTGGCACTATATCCTGTTACACACGACTACAGTGATTTCTGAATGCAACCTTATGACCTATATCCTGACTCGTCAGTTTCTAGGGGAAAATTATTCTAAATGGATCATGGTCCTGCAATAATTTGACTTGGTATTCACTATAGCCAAATCTAAGAAGTCACTTGTTTTTGTTGGATTGATTTGTTCCCTTCTCTCTAAGGCTCTCCCTACTGGTGCAAATGAACAACTTCCAGATGAGACCCTTTTCCTGATTAGCACCCTCGATCCATGGTACAGTGATATCATCGTGTATCTCCAGACATCCACGTTCTAGTCCACGTTGACTAAGGATGATCTTTGAAGGATTCGACATCACTTCCAACCCTACCGTATTATTGCAGATACTTTATACCGTGTCAGTGTCGATTCAGTTCTTCGCTAATGTCTTACGATAAAGGAAGCTGAAAGAGTTTTCAATGATTTCCACTCCAGGGCAAGTGGTGGTCATATGTTTGGTTATTCTACAGCTCAAAAAATCCTTCATGCTGGTTATTTCTCGCCATCTATCTTCAAGGACTACATTCTTGTTCACAAGTGCCATGAATGCCAAATTTACCATTGCAAGATGTGCGCCCACCCGCTCACCTACACCCCATCATTACTGTTGGTCCCTTTGCCAAATGGGGCATCAATTATATGACATTCAGATCTCATTCAACCAGGGGGCATGGCTATATCATCGTCAATGTGGATTATTTCACCAAATGGGCCGAAGCGATGCCTACATATTCTATAGATGGTAAGATGGTGGCTCAATTCCTTTTCAACCATGTTATTTCCAGGTTCGATGTACCCCAGGCCATTATCACATACCATGGCTCCCATTTTAGAGATTACATGATGGCTGAGCTGACATCTGCATTGGGCTTGCACCACGATGGCTCAACCCCATATTACCCTCAGGCCAACGGCCAAGTTGAAGCCATGAACAAAGTCTTGGTCACAATGCTTCAACGTACTATTGGGATGCACAAGTCAAATTGGCATCTCATGCTCTTTTCATCTTTGTGGGCCTACCAAACCTCAACTAAAGATGTAACTGGTTTCACACCATTCCATAAAGTCTATGGTCTGGAAGCAACATTGTCGATCGAATGTGAGATTCCTTCACTCAAGTTAGCGATTGAACTCCTCCCCAAAACATCACCTCAAGAGGAACACCTCTTATATTTAGAATGACTGGATGAGACTCGCCGTCTTGCTACCTTGGTCATTGAAGCATAGAATAAATGGGTCAAATCTCATTTCGATTAGTCGGTCTCCCCTCGCGCATTCTCTGAGGGTGATTTGGTCTTACTATACAACCAAGATAATGATAAGATGGGGATAGACAAGTTTTAACCTATGTGGCATGGGGCCTACATTGTCAAACGTGTTTTACAGAAAGGAGCTTATGAGCTTATTGATTATGAAGGAAATCCTCTCAATATGCCCTGAAACGAGATTTACCTCAAGAAGTATTATTCTTAGGTCATCTCGCATGGCTACTTGTGTACATTAGTGTGTCATTCATTTTTGTACAGTGTGGTTTTGTGTGATAGCTTTCAAACATCTTTCTTGTTTCTATGCTTTTCTTGCTTTGCAAATGTATATGACTCCCCACGTTGGTTTCACTGATGGTGCTTATCGAAGTACCTGGAACCTATCATCTGTGGCATGGCCTATTTATGACCCTAACTGTGAGTTGATTGACCTTCAAGGTATCTGTCTAGGTTGCAAAACTAACAACATTGTTGAATACAATGCAGTGATCGAACTGTTGTCAAAAGCCATTGCTCTAGGAATCAGAGAACTGGTTGTCAACCTAGATTCACTGCTTGTCGTCCTTCAACTCAACGGGTAATATTTTGTGAGAAACCCTCAAATATTGAGAATGTATCTCCGTATTCGTCTATTGGAAAGGCATTTTTATTATATTACATATCATCATATTCCTAGATGCATGAATACATTAACAGATGCATTAGCTAATCATTTGTTGGAAAGACATTTATGAAAAATTTCAAAGATAAAACAAACTATTTGTAACATACTAGACAATAAAATACAAGATATATAGATATGGTGATAATGTTTGATACATCAGAACCCCAAAAAATAATATGTGTGTCAAAACATCAGCGGCTCGTAGGCCTCATATATTCATGGCACGCAGGCCTCAAAAAATGTGTAAGTGCTCGACCTAGGAACTAATTAGCATGGTGATCATGGTAGCATGATACGGCTCGTGCAACATGAGTTAGCAATCGATGGATCCACTCTGAAACTCCCATAGTATGTCTCTGGTACTGAGGAGGAATGTCTCCTACCCAAGCATACTCCAGGATACGATGAGTCAACCCCTCAAGGTTCCTCGCAATCTCCTCCTCGTTGTCTCTCCCTTCCTGATATGGGGCAACTACATCAATGGGGTAGGGGACGTGCCAGGCTATTGGGGACATCCCAGCAGGCCACTTTGGTCCAACATATGCATTAACAAGAGAAATTTTATAAGCTCATATATACCAAAAACATTTAAAAATCTCAAAAATTTTGGTTTTTTACCTCTGTCATTGAAGTCCTCTCCATATGGTAAGGGCATGCCTAGACCTCCTCAAGAACGAGTGTCGATGTATGGCCAGTCCTCCACGATGATATCCTGTCATTGTAGCCATGAAAATAATGCAAGTCGGTATGACATGTGCTGACCCCCAATGATCCTGGGCATCAAACAATTCCAGTGGACCATCTGCGGATCGTGTGGCATGGGAGGATCTACCATAGTTAGCTAATACTAGAACAATGGTACTCATTCTAGGAAGAAGGTCACAAGCACTGATCCAAAGCCAAATTGCTTCAGATTCCCCGCCTTAGATTTGGTCAGCTGGTGCTTTATGTTGATCTTCATGGCCTCTATCCAATTGAATATTGTAGGAGCTGTGTAGTCAATAGCATAAAGGAATTTCAACTTGTTAGTCTCATGTTCTGCCTGGGACCTTGTCACTTTGTTGATAGTTAATAGAAGCACTCTTAGTGTCATATCCCAAACACTGGAAATATCTGTCTTCCCACTCCTGGATTTTAGGGCCTTAGGGCAATGTTCGGCAAGCAAGGATGATATTCTTACCCCAATCGGACATGAACCGTACAACTTCACTGGTTCCCCTCTAAGGGATAATCCAGTGATGAAGTATATATCTAAAGTTTCCAACTCCAGCTCCTAGTCCCCAATGACAAAGATCTCCTGATTAATGTCTCAAAGACTAATCACGTACTGAAGTAACTCGAGCTGGGCCCACATCCCTGGCGTAAGAAATCATTTGAGGAGCTCGCAAGCCCTCAAAGCCTCTAGGCAATTTGGGTCATTCATTGCCTAGGTGTCAACGTGTTCATGTTCCCGTTCTTTCTAGTCCACCATTTTCAGCGATTCTCTCCTACAAAAGCCATTTATTTGAGTCCATAATCATCCTTGGCACATAAAATTCAAGTTTAAACGGTAATTTTTTAAGGAAATAAGGTTTTCCCCTATCCACGGTGCCGACATGCCTATTTTAAAAATAGTTTCACCGATTGATGTAGTTGGCTTTGTTAATCACCCCCAGCTGGCGTGATTTTATGCCCAGAAATCACACCAACCAAGGGTGAAAAATATTCTCAAAAACCTCCTCAATTTTTTTTTAAAATGGCTAAAATTAGAGATAAAGAACATGAAAATGGAGCTCAGGGCTTCAGTTGTTACCTGGAACTTGTGGCTCATCGATTGACCTCTCGGATCTCTCGCAATCTACTCCGGAACAATTAGGGCAAAAGTGATTAAAAATTCTTCACAACAAAGGTAAAGAGGTAAATGGTAAAAATATATCTAATTTTCCCCTTTTTATTCATTTTTTCATGAAAATATCAGGTTTTGTAAATATTTTGACCTATTCTGCCTCAAGGACTCGATAATACACTTTACCTTACTTGTGTAGTGACAGGTGATGGATGTTCGACGATGATGATGAGTCATGTTTTAGCTCTTTTCTCGACTCGTTAAAATCATATGAAAATATTGCCGAGTATTTTTCCATTTTTGACTCGTTAAAGAGAATAAAAATGGGGGGTCTGCTTTTAGCTCTTTTCCAACCCTTTAAAATTGAAAAGATGGCCAAGCCCTTGTCATTTTGAACTCATTAACGGATGCAAAATGTCGTGCGCCTAGTATAAGTTTACCACTTTTTCAGGCTAGGAGGCACTATTTATGAAAAAGGCACTCCTTGGCTGAAATGGTCAAGCGGTTCTTTCGAGTATTTTTTTCTACCTTTCCGGGCTCGAAAGACACAAACATACGAAAAGGGACCATGTGGATTTTTCTTTTACGTGTCTTTTTCGAACTCTCTAAATATGAAAAAGGTACTGAGTTACACCTTTGTCGAACTCGTTAAACTATTAAACGACATCAGATTCGTCACTTTGAGGAACATGAGCTTCTCCTTCTTAGGGCTCATTAAATTTAGTAGGTCGGATTTGTCCAAAGGATGAACTTACAGTACAAGTATATGCTATCCCCTTCAAACTTGTGATTAAAAAATAATTGGGGTACCTGCCATAAATGGTGGGGGGAAATTTGGAAATCTATCAGTGGTGTCAGCAGCTTCCACTTGAACATGACACTTCTTGCTTCATGTCGGGTTGGGACATCCTCCTTTATATCATCGACCTTCCTGGGTTGGGTCGTTCACTTTTGCCTTTCATTTTATCTCTGCCACATCATCATGACCACCGATCCTATGGATCCAAAAGCTGCCAAACTTCTAGTTGTGTCGTCGATATGTTCAAAAGTTGTCCTTCTACAGTTACACTTACCTTTGGTTCTCTATATGATCCAAAATCATTTTTCATCCTCTCGTCTCATGTCGATGATGTGGGATTTACTATGGCCCTCATTTGACACAGTCTTTTTCCATCAACTTCAACTCATTATTCGGGAAGTTGAATGAGAGACTCCCTTCCAGTACCTTAGAGCTTGCATGCCCTAATGGCAAGTTCCTCGCACTTGACGATAAGTTCACATCATTGGCTTTTGATTGAGTGATTTCATGGGTGTTTGACTTCACTTCCTCTATTCACATTCTGTGGATTGCGTTGATAGTATCTTGAGGACCATTGTCATTATTGGCGGTTTTCTCTCATGCTTGTTAATAGTTTACATCATTGATTGGTAATCAAGTGACTTTCTAGCCTGTTTGATGTCAACACATCTATTCACATGTTAGAATCTGTACTTTGATTGGGTCGTGTTGCAGCACAAGACCCTAGACTCAGATCACACAAGTCTAGGTTACAAAATGGTGTGACATGGTTATGATGATATGCATGTCTCTTTCAGATGCCTGGCTATGACCATACCATGAGTTATCATATGTGATCCTTCTCATTATTGGATGGTTGCGACCATACCATGGTTTCGTAATGATCCTCTTTGATGGATGGTTGTGCCCATACCTGGATCCATTTACATGATCATTCTATGGATGGTTGCGTCCATGTCACGATTCATGTCTAATTTGATAAAGATCTCAGTTTATGTATATGTATTTGTACTTGCTTACAAGTTTTCTGACAGCAAACCAATTCCCCACACTAATTTATAAAGCATTTCATCCCTCACTCTAGCTCGGCTTTCACGCTTTAGGGGGCATCTGTTACACAACATTTTGTCACTATCCATGTACTCCCCATTCCTTGATCCTAGAGGACCTATATAGTGAACCCCGCATGCTATGCCTTCATGAAGAAACTCACATTGTGTCCCTCTTCATGAGTAGATCAATTCCCTTTTGCACAATTTCCCCTAAAACTTCTATTTTTCCTAGTTTACAAGATCGGTGCTAATGACCTTTGTCATCCCTATGCCGATTTGCAGAGATTAGCACTATCCCTCACTTCGACTGGTGCGACTGAGTTGTGTTCTAGTCACACCAGTCCTATTTTGGAAAGTTTTTTAAGTTTGGAACCGCAGCTTCTAACTCTAGAATCTTCGTAATGAAAGTCTCGTAAATGGTTTGGTTGGATGGGGTCGAGGATGTCAGTTTGGGCTCCCTTCCCCTATAACGATGGAAATACCTCAAGAGATAAGTCCTTTTCCAATGAGATGAGGATCCATCTCCCATCCATTTTTCCTATATAAACCTCCCTTCTTCCCAAGCACAAGCTAGTGTTGACGTTGGTGTGCTTATGCTATTTTTGTTTGGAGTAGACAACAAGCTATTACTAGTTGTAGTTATCTAGTTGTGTGAGGGAGAAGTGTGTTTTGGTTTGGAGTGAAGCCTAAAGGGAATATACTTAAAACTATTGTTGCTTGAGGCCATCATGGAATGCTAGCAGAAGTGTGTGGGAACCTAGTCTTGTCAGAGGAGGACTGCAACATCAAGACAAATGCTTGTAATCTCTCTTTGATATTAATATATGCAACTATAAATTGATTTCCTACATGTTTTGTTATATTATTCATTCATGGCTTAATGTTTCTTGACATGTTAATTAGGTTGAATTGAAATTTGTCTATTTTCAAGTTTGTTGTTTGCTATTGTTTACTTGTTTCAGGTGCTTGAAGAAGGAAGTGAGAGATATCTGGAACAAGCAAGAAAGGACATCACCAAACAAGATAAGTGGACTAAGCGGTAGGCCCTTCTAATTGATTCTAACTTAAGGAAATATTCCATAGAATGTATCTGTTGTGGCTAGACCCATCATTGGGCTAAAGGAATTCATTCATGTCCGCACTTATAATTTTACTTCACCACAAGTAGATGGAGTTATAGCTGGCGGTGGATCCTCTAGAGTAATCTGAAAACCCAGTTGATCTAGTTTTATTTCCACTAGTTGTATCACAATTTGTTCTTCTTCTTTTGAGTCTTGACTCCTAGCCTTCTTACTTATATGAGTTTCTTCCATCTCAGTATCCCCAGCTTGGTCAACGGTCCTCTTTGACACTCTACCCGTGATTTCTGGGGATTTGGTCTCCATTTCTATATTAAGAGGCCATGAATCAAAATTAGCTTTCCATTCAATTTTGGGCCTGGGCTCATGTATGTAACTTGATGCTTTTATCTTTTCTCTCCTTAAGGAAATGATGCCTTGGGGATCATAGTGTTAAGTGTCTCCTTTTTCAAAATCCATGGATTCAAGTAAAGCATCAACTATTTTAAAAGTATGTCTTCTGTTCACCTCAATGGGACCCATGAGTTATCCCTGTTGGAGAGGTAAATCCCCTCTACGGATAGAGGCGATCCCTACTAGCCCAAAGGGGGTCTAGCAACAATCAAACAATGCTACACTGCAGGTTCCTAGTTGTAATTAACAAGTGGGTAAAAGAAACCTACTTGGATTTCAACGCTATGTTTGTTGAAGAGATGCTCCTCTCGCTCCTTCGCTCCAGCCGATCACATTCCTCCACTATCCTCGCGGACGAACACCTGCACAAGCAAAGAGAGAACAAACACAAGCGTAAAATCTACTAAAAACAACTATGTATCAGTCAAGAAGGATACAATTTACATTAATCATTCATAGGACAAATGGAAATGGAACCATAAGAGTAGTCATCTATCTTTATTAATCAGAAAATAGAGTAAGGTACAACCGAAGTCCTGACGCTGAGTCCTTCTCTAGAGGGTCCAGCCAGCATGTTTTCCAAGCATTCACCTTTGAAGTAGATCTCCCAAGTCAAATAGGTCTCTCTCTCACATACAAGGCAACAAACTCATGACCTTCCTCAAGCTTAAAAGCAATCCTCACACAACACACCAAATGCCTACAAAGATTAGCACTAATGCACCAAGAATTCCTCAATCAAAGTCTATATGTTCCAAACTAGCTTCTCATGGGAAATGGAGGAGGCTTATAAAGGAGAAGGAGTCTCCATGAATAGGTAAAGGATGAGCGCTCCCCCAAGATAAGTGGATGATCAGTCGAACAAACATGTCAGAGAAAGGATGGCGACCTCAACAATGCTAACAGCCAAGTCTGGAGTCATCTGGAAGGTTGGCTGTTAGAACAAACTCACCTAAACAGGATCAACGCGGGTGCAAAACTGGGTTGGCGCGCTGACATCGCAGATCAATTATAGAAGAGGTCTGGTCAGCGCTCAATGATACAAGCGGAGGGTGCGTTGTCCGTGAAATTGGACCAGCGCGGAAAACACGTGTGCTTCCGCGATGGCAGTGCAGCAGTTAAATTATCCTCCGCCAGTCAGCGCGGTTATTTAATAAACAGACGCGATGATTCAATTAACTTAGGCAAAGAGGTTTTTAGCCATTTCAGGGAGCATAGTCAAGGTGAATGTGACTTTATGGCAGAGTAAGGAGACTGACATGATGGCAGTGACATTTTACTGTGTAACAGATGCCCCCTAAAGCATGAAGCCCGAGAGAG